>CABHPH010142910.1:0-37898 GCA_902168325.1 Peromyscus nudipes
CTTTCCCTTCTCTCCCTCCCCTCTCCTCTTCCTCCCTGCTTCCTCCTTCTCTTCCACCTCCTCCTCCTCTTGCCCCTTCTGTATTTTCTTATTTTTGGATTCCGGGCTGGGGTGGGTAATCTGACCTGATCCTGTTTCAACTCTTTAATCACAGCCACAACTCTTTCCCCCAAACATGCTAACATCTATAAATCCCAGGGATTTGGAGAATGATATACCTTTCTGAGAGGCTTTGGTATATTGCCCAGATCTTCTCAAGATTAAATCTAATCCCAGATTTGGTCTTCTGAATCTTAAGAACTTCAGCCACATCACTGTCTCACACCGCTTACCCTGTGGCCATATGGGCCAAGCCCCATCTCAAACTGTGAGCAGACGGACAGTCCTCATGGTGTAGAAGGGCTTTAGCAGACCACCTCAGAGGCCATTGACAACTGGATGGTAACTGGGAAATATCAAAACAGATACATGCTCAGATGAATCAGGTACAGATTTCATACTCGTACATCTATCCACGTTAAAAAGCTTTTATTAATATTAAAGAATGATTTGGGACTGCTGAAGATACAGCTCAGTGATTAAAAGTGTGTACTGCTCTTCCAGAGGACCTGAATTCTATCCCAGCACCCGTGTGTGGGGGAACACAACCACCTATTACTCCAGCCCCTGGGGATCTGATGACCCTCTCTTCTGGCCTCCACAGGCACCTGCCCTCACTTACAAATGTATCCACATCCACATCCACATAAAAATACCTTTTAAACAATTGAGTTTTGAGGTACTAAGACTTCAACCCTGGTCCTCCTGGATGTTACATGGACTCTCTACTGTTGAAGTCCACCCACAGCCCCTGGTTAGCTTTTAAATATGGCTCAATAGAACACATATATCCCTTGGTATTAATTACCTTTTGTCATTGTGACCAAAATATCTGACAGAAACAACTTGAAGAGGAATTTCACTTGGCTCCTGGTTTCTGAGGTTTCAGTCTGCTGTGGAGGGGGTGGAAGGGAAGAGCAGCTCAGTGTCAGCAAGTGGGAGGGGCTGCAGCAGCTGTCTGCATGGTAGTGAAGCAGAGAGAAGAACACACAGGCCGGAAGCAGGGATGGGTACAGCCTTCTGCAGGGCTCCACCTCCTGCAGGTTCCACATTCCTCCCCGTCGCACCACAAGCTGAGGTTGGGACATTCAGAACACAAGTCCGTGGAACACATTTTGGACTTAGGTGGTAATGCCAAGGACCTGCTCACTGAAATCTGTTGAATAAATGAATATATTACGATGCATATTGTATAGCAGCTTTTTCCTGGAGCCTGGAGCATAAACACAACTGACAGTTAATAACGTATCTATGAGATCTGGTAAATTCTAAATTGCATGTGAAGTGGGCTTTCGGTGATCATCAATCAATGTATTTACTTGAATTTCATTAAAAAAAAATCTTAAAATGGACTTAGAAATTTAATATGCTCAATTTTCTAATTAAATAGGTGCTTCTAAAAAAGTGAAGCTTGTTGAGCAAATACACTTTTCTTGAACATTCTAATACTGTATACAAACTTAGCCAAGTTATTTTCTGTCTTTGAATATTTTTATGTCACTTAGTTCTACAGTTTAAACTGTGGTCACAAGACTAGTCTCTCAGGTCACCTAACGCACCTCCCTCTTTTTCTCTTAAGTTTTAGAAATAGTTTACAAATCCCATGTGCACAGATTACTACTAAGTTCCTGAAGCATGTGCCCTGGAATCCCTTTTTTCCTCTTCTCTGGATTCCCAGGCTGCCCCTATGCACCTGCTGAGGAAACCCTGTGGTAGCGACCTGAGGTTAGTGTCTCAGTGAGTGGAGCTGAAGGCAGGGCATGGAATCCGGCTCCCACAGTATCCACCACAGAGCTTTACCGAAGTGATGGAGGTCTCACAGCTCCAGGGCTCCAGATACAGCTCCAGTTACCCTCTCCTCTGCCCTTTTCTCGCCTCTAACATTCTCTAGGCTGCTTTAGTACTTGATTGGAATGGCTCAGCTCATTTATCTCTTGAGTTTACCTTCAGTTTTTCCATCTTCTTTCAGGCTGGCTTGATGAAGCTTCTTTTATCTCTTCCCTGTCAGTCTATTGGATTCTACAGTTGTGTTGGCTTTGTGTCCCCTGTGAAGAAAGACATCATGGGTTGTGTGCAGCTCATGATTTGAATATGTCACTCCAGCTTCTCGGTTTTCCCTAGTTACTTTTGGGGGAGCAGCATGGTTCCAGGCACCCCAGCCCCTTCTCTTCTTCCTCCAATTCTAATTTTGCTCCCCATTGTTTAGAGTCTGGAGACTAGCTGTTGCTACTAAGCACTCCGTTGGCTCTTATCCTCAGAGTACATCTCTTGAGGAATATAAGAGAGATGGTTATCAATAAAAACCATTTCTTCCAGTTTATTTCAAATGAATGGCTCTAGTGGTTGAACTGATACATGCCAGAATATTTACTTTGACTGGTAGCATGACTAGTGAGCTTTGTTTCCTTGCATTCTTTCTCCAACAAACAGATATTGCCTTTGTAACAAAGAATTCAAATATAGGGCAGGAGGGATGTTTAGATGTGCTTCCTGCTCTTGCAGAAGACCCAAGTTCAGTTCCCAACACCCATATCAGGTGGCTCACAACCACCTGCATTTCCAGCTCCAGAGGGTCAGACATCTTCTTTTTTTGTTGATGCACAAAGAAACACACACACACACACACACACACACACAAATATATACATTCATATATATATATTTAAAAGGAATAAAAATATAACATAGATTGAGGGATGGACCTAAAGCTTTGTCTATTTAGGTGTTCAGAAATATCTGGAAAAATGCCCAAGAAAACCAAAGGACCATAAAGAAATGCTGCTACAAGAACAAAGCAGTGAACACCACTTCAAGCTCATTCTAGGCCCATGACAAGCAGCCTGTGCCGAATGAGGAAGAACAGCTTTCCTGAATGTGGAAGACACACTCACCTGTGTTCTGCCAGCCTGCAGACACCACGCAGCCCGAGGTGTTGAGGACTGAGGCACGGCATGGACTCCTGCCAGGCGCGGGGTGAGGGTGCAGGGTCAGTCTGTGGCCACTGCTGAACCACAAGAGGAGGGATAAAGAAATGCCAGGTGACGGGTGGCAGGCCTTTAGCCACATTCTGATAAAGACACAGGGTCCACGAGGACAGGGGAAACAACTTTTTGGATCCTATGTGATATTTTAGAGCCTCTCCGCAAAATCTGGGAAGGTGATGTATCCTGGAGTCTGGAGGTCTTGGTTCTGAAGATGGACCTAAGGCTTAGCACAGCTGGCTGGATTCATCATCAGTTCAACAACCTCATCTTTACTGAAAAAAAAAATGAAAAGGTTGGTGAAAATTATGATTAGCTGTTTCAGAAAAACATCCATCATCTGTTCCCACCATGCTCCTAGTACTGCAATCAACATGGTTATACAGAGCTCTGTAAGTCCAAGTACAGATTCAGGACTGCAAAAGACGCCCACAACACACGGGAGTGCTTAACTTCAGAAGCCATTGCTGTGGAGAGCACTGCTGTACCCTCGGATAATTGAGAGGAGGACTGGAGTTCCAGCTCTAACCTGACACAGTCACTCAATAAATGTACATGCATTGATAGGTGGTGTTTGAACTGCTGAAGGAGCAGCTGCTGGATGAGTGTTGCATGACAATATTCTAGAGGGCAACACAAACACACTGACCTACCTTGAAGCTGTAATCATATTGAACTACGAAATATTCTTTTGCAGCATCTCTAGTTTTGGGGTAGAAAGCATAGTCTCAACTCGATGGGATGTGCTCATAAATATTTAGTGCAGTGGGAGCGATGGTAGACATTCTCAACGAATAAGATAAGAGCTTCAGTGGGTTCTGGAAGGGGAAGAGTAAATCATGTATGGGAGCCATAGACAGAAAACCCTGGCTGAGTGTTGGGTGGTATGGGAGGTGTGGGGGGGTTCCCATGCTTCCTGTGGTACAGTCTTATTTTTCCCTCCCTAACAGGAACATGTTCCCACACAGGTACTGGCACACGATTCATCAGCCTGGTGCTTTCCAAAGCCCAAGCATCTTCTGACCATGGCTTTCCAGCGATGATTAAAGGATTCTTTATCAGATGCCATGTTGAGCTCTGTGTTTCTTTTGGGTGAGTTTTTAAAGTCCCAGCAGCTAATTCAATGAAGTGTCACTGTCCACCCCCTTCTCAACCTTGCCCTCTCTGTCAAGGGCAAAGGCTTGCTAGAAAGCAGGGCTCACAGAAAGCATTTGGAGGCTTGCTTTTCCAGTGCTCATTATTTGAGCCCAAGCCTCTTGGATGTGGGATGTTTTGAGTCAATGCCATTTCAGCTTTTCTGGGGAAGTAACAGGTCCCAGCTGTTTCATAGGTTTCTAGTCTCAAGACCTTGAAGTAGATGCCCTGTGACTCCAGCTCACTCACTCAGAGGAAGGAAGCAGGAGGTCTGAGATATCCTCAGAGTCTTGGCACAGACTGCCTTCTGTGTCTTCCCACCCACTCCAGATCCCCCACAGCGAGAAGGCTAATGAACACTCTTTAATGACATCCACAGATTCTTCTAGAAGGGGTGAGAACTGTGCTCACGGGTAAGTGGGAGGAAATGGAAGTTGCAGTTGTAAAGTACTCTTTAGTCATCATGTGACGTATGTCTTCAGTCATGTGCACTTGACAGGTACGTATTGAGTGTTTGCTGCATACAGTAAGTCTCTAGAATGAAAATCACCAATGAGACTGGAATAGGTGATGAGGCTGTAATGATGAAAACACTTGGCGTCTAACAACAGGGAGCTCATCAAAGACAATTGTAGTAAAGTGTGAAGCTCTTACAGGATGCTAGGCTGCTGAGATGCTGAGAGCCCACAGAAGGCAGTAGCTGACTCTCCCTAGAAGACTCAGGGAGGTCTCCTATACAGTAGTATTTGACCTGAAGGACCACTAGGCATTAATGCGTCACACAGGAGAGAGGACCCCACCAAGAAGGAAAAAGGCAGGAAAACAACTTGAGTCTTTAAGCAGCATGATGTTTAGGTCGGGGGGCTAAAATTCAGCCATAAATTAAATGAAATTCTGTCAGTGTGGAGGAGCCTGGAGACTAGTGTGTTGAGAGATGACAGTCAGGAACCGAAAGACAGGTTCTCACTCTACATGGAAGCTGGAAAAACTGACCTTATAGAACAGAGAATGGACAAGAATAGTGCCTGCCAAAGACCTAATGATTAACTGGTGCATCTGGATAGGAGGTTGTGAGTCTAATGGGACAGTGGTGTGACTATGCTTAATAAGGATTAATTTTGTATCTTAAAGCAAATAATAAAGACGGTTTTGGATGTTTCCAATACAAACAAATGGTAAGCATTTGAGGGAATGGAAATCCAGTTAGTCTGACTTGATCATTGCTTGCCACATATATGGATTAGAATATCTCACTGTACCCTATGAGTTATGTTTAATTACCTCTCAATTAAAAATTTAGAAATGTAAACCAGTTCTCTCTGACTTGGGGGCAGGTTTTGTTGGAAGCTGAAAATGAGACCGCAGATCATGTTTTTCTAAACCCAAGGGATGCCAATGGGGCGTGTCGGGAGGTAGATAGATACTAAGGAGTGGAGAAGCATGACCAGACATCTGTTTCATGGTGACCACTTAATGACTACATAGAAAGGAGACAGAGAAGACCTTGGGAGGCTCTTGCCTCTGGCAAGGAAAAGATGAGCAAGGTGTAAATCGACAGCCGCTGACAAGGATGAGGGGCCTGTGATCATGGGGGGTGGGTACCAGTCGGTAGACTCGGTCTCTATTGTTTGTGACGCTTTAGAGATGTCGGCCAAATTCTTTGTGCAATGAGAGTAGCCCCAGGCTGTTCCTGCTGCCCAAGCTGCTGGGGATGAGGGTGAGACAGTGGGTGTGAAAGGCGTCAGTATTTCCTGTGACATCATGTGAAGTCCGGGAGTGGTCACTGATACAGGACATCGAGTGACAGACATTACAGACAGAAGATGCTTGCTTTTCTGTCTTAAATGAGCAGCACATCTGCCCTTCAGGTGCCAGGACATCAGAAATCACCGGATTCCATCATCCACCATAGAGCTGTTGCTTTGAACGAGCAGTGGAAGCTCAGTTATGCTAATTTTCAGTGCCATGGACTCTTCCCTAGAACCATACATTGACCCAACACTGAAGACACCTGAAATGGAGACGCCACCCACCCCATGTGATTGTCGACTTGACAGGATCTTCAGTCACCTCCGTCCAAGGCTCTGGGAATACCTATGGGGCATTATCTAGATCAGGTAGACAACTATGGACTGTCTGGATTAGGTTAACCGTGGTAGGAAGACCCATAATGACTTTGGGCATCGCCATTCCATGGGCAAGGTCTGGTCTGAATGAGGAGAAAGCAAGCTGAGCAGGGAGGGTCTTCCTTTTGAGGGCAGATGCAGTGTGGCCTGCTGCATCCTAGAGCTCCAGCCACCACGCCACCCCATCACGCCACCCCGCCACAACACCCCGCCACGACACCCCGCCACGACACCCTGCCACGACGGACGGTACTCTCAGGCTGAGGCCAAATCAGCTCCTTTTCCCTCAAGCTGCTTCTTTGTGGGTATTTTGTCTCGGCAATGAGCAAAATATTGTACATCCCCCCCGTAAATCTGACTTCTCCTACACATCCAGATCCTGGAATTAGACATGGAAACAATGTGGTACACCTCAAGCTCCAGGTTCCTGGTGGCCTGTACAGGAAAGATCAATCTAAGGCACACTGGACCCAAGACAGGGGACCAGAGAAAGAGTGATTTGCTTCTCTCTCTCTTTCTCTCTCTCTCTCTCTCCCTCCCTCTCTTTCTTCCTTCCTTCCTCCTTTCCTTCTTTCCTTCCTTTCTTTTTCTTTCTTTCTTCCTCCTACACTCCCTTCCTCCCTTCCTCTCTCCTTCCCTTCCTCCCTCCCTCCCTCCCTCCCTCCCTCCCTTCCTTTCCCTGGAAGTAGAAATCTCATTTCAGAGACCACAAAGGTGAAGTCAGTGACTGAGCTCCTTGATATCTGCACTTTGTTTTTGTCACTGTCCCTCCTAGAAAGAATGGCTCTCGCATGGGGCCACAACAATACAGTGAATGCTGTGCTGAGTGTCTGGGATGAAAGAAACAAGCCAGGTGAGGACAGCGTCCTCACCATAGATCTGTAGACACTAGGACTAAGGAGGGGCCATGGCCTGGCATCAGGTACTTTCTTACAGGGCACACAGGACTGGGGACTACACTTGTGTCTCTGAGGTGGGAAGAGTTCTGGCTGGCTAGGACAGCACAGTCCACGGCAACGCCAGCAGCATTCAGGGTGGGCTTCCAAAGCTTTTCTTTTTATAATCCTTTTTCATAAGAAATTTTTACACTATCTCAGGTACATAGATACTGTAAAAAGATCCACAAATCAAACATTCACTGACAATAAATTATAAAGAGATTTACCATAAAACAATTTTTGGTATACATAGAATTTTACCATTTATTGCACATGAAAGCAAATTTGTATACTAAACTCAGTGGGTTGCTTGCTTATTTTTATATAAAGAATTAAATCCTACCTCAATGCTTGACATGTAAGATGTAGGATATCCTTAAAGTCTTTTCAGAAATGGCTAATACTTGAATCTCAGTCATCATCGTTGCTGCTTCCCATAGATACATAGTCCAATGAAGCAGAAGTGTATCTAAGGCCATTTGAAAATTCCTTTCTGCTGGGCAGTGGTGGTACACGCCTTTAATCCTAGCACTCAGAAGGCAGAGGCAGGCGGATCTCCAGGAGTTCAAGACCAGCCTGGGCTACAGAGTGAATTCCAGGAAAGGCACCAAAGCTACACAGAGAAACCCTGTCTCGAAAAAAACAAAAAAGAAAATTCCTTCCCAAACTTAACCTAAATTCCATTTAACAATATTTATATCTTCTCAGCAACTCAAATAAAATAAAAAAAACTAACCAGTCTAATCCAGTCCACTCACAGGATATATTAATTTGATTCTTACGTGCTGAAAAACGACAATAGGGAAGTATTAGAAGTCTTTGTTTGGTGATTCAAGAATTATGTTTCTGTACAGAGCAGCGGATGTTTTGTGTACAGTAGAAACAACACAGCTCATAGCACACGGCAGTCTTGAATCGGAGAGGAGGTGTGTCAGGCCCATGACTTGGCAGTGCGTGGTGCAGCAGCAGGTCCAGTGCAGTGTGTGCATGTGGCATGTACAGAATCATGGCTGCAGCAGTCACTCAATGCAGCGTGGGCTGACCGTGCCTCTTGGAGGTGTGTGTGTTTGGTTTTGAACTTCTGAGTGTTGCACATTCACAATCCTTTACTGTTGCTCCATCTTTGTGACATCATCATTTAGTTAGATGACCCCAGTTTAAGAAACTGGGACTTTGAGCTTCTGGGGGGATTTGTGCACATGGGGCTGGTCAGGAAAGGACAGTCCCCAGTGTGAGGTGGGGCCAATCACCCGAGTGGCCCAATTCTTCCCTTTCCTTGCACTTGTACCTATTTACCATGCAACTGTGGAGTGACCTCTAAGTCTTTCTTCTAACGGAGGTGGAATTTATGTAACGTACAGTGAACATTTTAAAGTTTGCAACTCAGTACCGTTCAGTACACGCAGTGTGGTGCGATCAGGACCCACGTCAGGTTCTGAATTCAGCAATCGTGTTCTGAATTTGGCAATCCTGTTTTTGCCGACTCCATCAATCTGCCTCTCAGAATGTTTCACAGAAATAGACCCACACCAAAGATGTGCTGTAACATTGTTTCCCTGAGTCTGTCTTCAGTGGTCCTGAGCACTAAAATACACATCTGGATTGCTTTCCTTTTTGTGGATGAATACTATTTCATGCCTGCTTCCTTATCCATTGACAGACACTTGGCTCTCTCCCTTCTGTCTCCTGTGAACAAGTTTGTGAGCCAGTGTTTATTAAAACACTTTCTCAGTTCTTTTGAATCTGTAGCTAGGAGTCCAATTTCTGGGACATATATGGTAACCAATTATCAACTACTTACAGTGGCTGCTTGTCTTAGTTAGGGTTTCTATGCTCTGAAGAGACACCATGACCATGACAACTCTTATAAAGGAAAGCATTTAATTCAGATTGGCTTACAGTTCAGACATTTAGTCCATTATTGTCACAGCGGGAAGCATGGCGGCATGCAGGCAGACATGGTGCTGGAGGCGGAGCTGAGAGTTCTACAATCTGATCCTTAGGCAGTGAGCAGAAAGAATCTGGCTTGAGCATCTGAAACCTCAAAGCCTGCTCCCAGGGACACACTTCCTCCAACAAGGCCACACCTACTCCAACAAGGCCACACCTACTCCAACAAGGTCACACCTACTCCAACAAGGCCACCCCTCTTCATAGTGCCACTGCCTAGGCACCTGTTGGGGCCATTTCCATTCAAACCTCCACACTGTACAACTGATAATCTTATGATTGAGGCACAACATGTTAAGATTTTTTAATCCTGAACTTTTTAAAAAAGATACTGTAATGTTTTTATTGATTCATTGAGAATTTAATATAAAGTATCTTGATCATATGCACCTTTTCCCCCAAAACTCCTGCTTAATTCATGCCCCCCCCCCCCCCCCCCCCAACTTATGTCTTCTTTTTTTTTTTTTTTAAAAAAAACTACCTCAGAGGAGATGTCCTGGTGCTCTGGCTCTCAGTCTTTCCATGCCCTCTCCCATGATGCTCCTGGGACCTTAGGTATAGATCTTGTAAATGTATTGATTGGGGCAGGCATCCCATGATCAGTTGATTTCTGTCTGCATTTTGACCATTTGTGGCTTTCTATTATGATCTCTGTCTGCTGCAGTAGAAGCTTCTTTGGGGATCAGGAAAGTATTTAGAGTGCAGTTAGGAATTAAGTTGTTTAGGAATGTGGCAATACTAAGTTCTCCTTTAGGATCTAAGGCTTCACCAGCCTGGGCAGTTGGCTAGGTGCACCATGCCAGGCATGACTTTCCTCTCACTGAGCATGCTTTAAGTCCAATTAGGTGACTGTTGGCTATATCCAGGATGTAAGTGCTATGATTGCAGCTTTCAGGACACCTTGCCATGCTGGTCATTATTGTGGCTCACAGGTGTCACAGCTGCTTTGTTCCTCTGGCAGCTTGAATGACATCTTCCGATACTGTGAGATGTGGTCCCTAAGGAAAGGGCTTCTAGATAAGATCCAGCTCAATCCTTCCAAGTCTTACGATCAAAATGCATGGCTTCTTCGTTAATGGGATCTTGCTTTCTTCTTCTGAGAGACACCAGGCTCTGCCCAGTTTTTAACTACCTTGTCCTTCAGATCTTGGCTTGTATAGGTTACTTATATGTCTGGTGTGTGATTTTTATGCATCTCTCATCATTTTATTATGCTAGGGGAAAGGATTCTTTCCAAGAGGTAGACAGGGAGCTTCCAAAAATGAAGGCCCAGACAGAAGTGTCATGAGGAAGTAACCGACCAGGAAATGCAGTGAAGAGCTGGTAATGAAACAAGCTGGAGCTTGGGGAGTGTAATAGAGAGACGGCCTCCCCGGAGCCTGCTTATCAGAGCCAAAGTCAAGTTCTCCGCTATCCTGGTCCAACAGGATGCTTAGCTATGGCTGCCATCACCCTGTACCTCCACAAGGGCACAATGAAGTGGAAAGGCCAAAATGTTCCGCAACACATAATTTAACCTATAAAACTGGCTACTTTTTTTAAAAAAAAATTGATAATGAAAGATCAGAGAAAAAGTGAATCTTTCTAAACACTACTTTATGATCTTTTTATAAAAAGAAGTCACATTGAGGAGGAGGTGCCATGGTGTGCATGTGGAAGTCGGGTGAGAATATGTGGAGATCCATTCTTTCACTCCACCATGTGAGGCTTCAGGGAATTCTGAGTCAAGTCCTCAACTCAAAAAGCCCCTTGAAGAATGTAATTCTTGAAAATCCCACATCACACTGGAAAGGCAGAAGTCTGGTATTTGGAGAGCAGGAGATAAAAACATTGGCACTACTTTATGAAGCCCATCCCGGTCTTGACACAATTTAATTATCTAGTGTAACAAAGCAGGTATTTGTCACGCCTGGGCACTTTAATGGTGTGATGACACCAGGCATTTAATTAAGGTGGTCTATCCAAAAGCAACCTTAGACTCAGACAGACCCTTTCTGGAGCACTCAGCATAAAAATTTTATTCCTTGAGAGTGATGCTATTAAATCAAGCTTATTACTCTTCTTTTAAATGGACCAGACCTATTTCAGATGCGTATGCAGCAACTTTAGTCACTTTATCTAATTAGGTTGTGTCTGAAAGAGCTTGAGGATTAACATCAAACAACAACAACAACAGAAGATGCCATCATTATCCACATGAAGAAAAACAGACTTTAAACACCAATTAACTGTAGATTTTCATTATATACAGTCATATACATTTTCAAACTTATTACATATAAATACTCCATCTGCTTATATAGATATATGCATGTTGTATATATAATGTAAACATCCACACATGGCAGATTCAGTAGTTTGCTCAGGATCACACAGGTGGGCTGGAGTAACAGTGATGCGAGACTCCAAATCTTCTACCTCCAATCGCTAGCCTTGAAGCTGGGTTAGCTCAGTGGAATTGTGTTGCCTACCCTGTGTGAGGCCTGGAAGTCAATCTCCCATACCACAAATGAACAAAATAAAATGAAAAAGACACTCCTGGATGAGTCAGCTTTCAATTTTTAGAACAAAAGAGTGGATGTAATAAACTTTGTAATGAAGGTTTGCTTTGGGTCCTGGTTTCAGCCCACACAACTGATTTATTGGTTCTGCTGCTTTGAGTCTGTGGTGAATTAGAATATCATGGGTGCAAGCATCTGTTAGAACAGAGTTGCTTACCTTATCATGGTCAGTAAGCAAAGAGAAGGGAAGAGGCAGGAATCCCAGGATCTCTTGCAAAGCCACACCCCCATGGACCTAACTTCTTTCTTCGAGCTCCGCCTCTTAAAGATTCTACCACCTCTTGCTAGTTTCAAGCTGGAGATCAAGCCTTTAATACAAGACCTTTGGAAGACACTGAAGAGTTAAACTATAGCAATCCTGATAACATGTTAGAGGCCATCACAAGTCAGTGTCATGGTTGTCTTCAAAAAGGATATAGGCGTTCATGGGGAAGGCGGCATGTGGAGCTCATAGCAGCTTCAACTACACGATTTCTTGACCTGCGCTCTGGGCAAATGACATTCACTTTATGTTGAGTTCTTAGAACTTTCAGGCTTTTAAAACAAAATGCGATCTGCCAGGTGGCTTATGAACAACAAATGGTTTATTTCTCAGTTTTTGAGGATGGAAAGTTCAGAGTCAAGGTGCTGAAGGAGTTCCTGATTCACAAACATATCTTTTTGATACACTCTCTTAAAGAAGAGGGCAAGGCAGCTCTGTGAGCCTTTTATAATGTACCTACCACACTTATGAAGGCTCCACCCTCATGATCGAATCTCCTCCCATGAGTCCTTGCTCCAAGTATCCTTACAAAATATGAATTGGGAGAAAGGGGCTAAAACTTTCTACCCATAGCAGATAACTCACTAAATTACACATTGATGTTTTCTCTACAGTTTTATGTCTAATATATTTGGGCAATATTTGTGTGTGTGTGTGTGTGTGTGTGTGTGTGTGTGTGTGGTTTTCTGAGACAGGGTTTCTCTGTGTAACAGCCCTGACTGTCTTGGAGCTCACTTTGTAGACCAGGCTGGCCTCGAACTCAGAGATCTGTCTGCCTCTGTATCCTGAGTGTTGGGATTAAAAGCATGTACCACCACCATCTGGCTCATTTGGGCAGTCTTAAAAAGACACATAATATATAAATCTCTATATACATACAGATATACAAATCAAAAAGATACAGATACAGCTGGAAACTTCCTTCTTGAAGGCCAGTGCCTGAAGGTGCCGTGGGGCTGCTGGAGTAGAACTGTCATAGATAATCCCACTTAACTCTAGACCCTGTGCATACCATACTATTGACTGGCCAGGCAGGATGTGTCCACTGTGCAATAGCGGCGTGTTTGTTATGGGGATAACCAACCACTTTCTGCTTGGGTTGGAGGCCAGCTCTGCAGGACAGAATTCACATCTGCTCATGTAAGCACAGTCAAAAGCCTGTGGTTACAGAGGTCACAGGTCCCACAGGAGAAGTCACTGCTCTTTCTTCACAAAATTAGCATGATGTGTCCATCAAATGGCCTTCTAAGTAACTATGGTGATGCCTATACGTGAAGCTCTGCTCTGAGCTTCTTCTTGCAGCAGGCAGCAATAAGTGCAGAGACTCATAACTGGCAAAAGCGCCGAGAATAGGTAACCTTAGAGTGTTTAGCCATAAATGGACATCTGTATCACTCCCTTTAACAACTCAGGGAACATCTCAGAGGAGAGGTGGGAAGAATGTAAGGAAGTGGGAAGGGGTGTGGAAGGCTGAATGTTGGCATGGCATGGCTATCGCACTCTTGAGCTCCCAGGAGCCATGTGCTTACCTGCACATGAGCTACACAAGATTGGAACCATGAACCTTCTGCCATAGAGGGGAGGGGGGCTTCCTTGGCCTCACATCTCCCTGATGATTTATATGCACCTGCTGGTTGGCAGGAGTGGTAGTCTTCTTTAGTGGTACAGCCACTAAGAAGACTCCCATGTTCCTGCAAATAACCCTAATGAGACTCACTGAGAAATCGGGGAAAAAATTGGAGGCTTAGTTGGGAAGAGGGAGGGGGTTGGTAGGAGTGGAATGGGGACAAGAGAGGACAATGGGTCGATGTGATCAAAGCACATTGTGTGCATGTGTGAAAATACCATCATGAAACCTGTTTTTATATATACATGATAGGAACATAAAATAAGGACAGAAATGAGGCTAAGAAGATGGCTCCATGATTCAAGAGCTTGATATGCAAACATAAGGGCTGGACTTGAGATCCCTCTAACCCACTTAAGTGCCAGGTGAGGGTGGCAGTCCACATGCAGCCCCATCCTTGGAAGGTAGAGATAGGGGATCCCCAGAGAAAGCCGACTGGTGACAGCAGCTGTATTGGTCAATTCTGGCTTTGACTGACACTGCCTCAGAAGAATACATAGAAGGGTGACTGAGGAAGATTCCTGAAATCAAGCTCAGGCCTCCACAAGCATGTGCACACATGTGTACACGCACCTGCACACTCACGCAAACACAAATATATCCATTCATATGCACATACACATGAAAAGCAAAAATAAATAAAGGAAAAAAATAATGTATAGGCACATAGATCATGTTATAAGATCATGTTTTATATATATATATATATATATATATATATATATATATGCTGTGGGATGGTCTGTATGTTAAATGTGTTGCTCTGATTGGTTAATAAATAAAACACTGATTGGCCAGTAGCCAGGCAGGAAGTATAGGCAGGACAAGGAGAGGAGAATTCTGGGAACAGGAAGGCAGAGGCAGAGAGACGCTGCCAGCCGCCGCCATGAAAAGTGAGATGTAAGGTACCGGTAAGCCACGTGGCAAGGTATAGATTAATAGAAATGGGTTAATTTAAGATATAAGAACATTTAGCAAGAAGCCTGCCACGGTCATACAGTTTGTAAGCAATATAAGCCCCTGTGTGTTTACTTGGTTGGGTTTGAGCAGCTGTGGCACAGGCAGGACAAATCGCTCTCACCTGCCTGTGTGGGCCAGGCAGGACTGGAGAAAACTCCAGCTACATATATATATATATATATATATATATATGAACATCATAATATATATATATATATACATACACATGCCATAGGTAACTATGGGTTTGTGTGTGCTTATGTATTTATGTATCTAGATGAGGATTCACAATGTTAATTCCTCACAGCCAATGAAGTCCTCTTATTTTGTTCCCTAGCATATGCTTAGGTGCTAAGACAGAGGCAGAATCTCAGTGTCTCAGATAAGTTGTGGACTGAGTTGTTCTTTAGGGATGTTTCGAGGATCCTGGATGTCAGTTCTCCGGGAAGCAGAAAATGGGTTTTCATGGTGGAGTGAGTGAGTGCATGTATGGTATGAATTGCACCACAGCCTCCCATCATTTGTTTCTCTTACTTTTCCACAGTGGTAGAATTTCCAGCAGAGCTAATGGCTGACCAAAGCCGAGCAAGCATATCCTCCACTTTCTTTGCAGTGAGGTGTGTTCATGGGACCAAATTCTAGGCAACAGGAGGAAATGTGAAGATCTTGGAGGTGTCATCTGAGCTTTCTCTAGGAAATCACATCGTGCTCTGGCCCATTTTTCTCTATTACCCATAATAAAGGTCTTCTTTGGAACCATGATCTGGGGTTTCCGTCCAGGACTGGCTCAGGGGTGGGAGGAGAAAGCAGCCTGGCCCCAGAGCTCCATGAAACAGCACATCACACCCACGGCTTTCTTGTGGAAGAGTGCTCTGCCTCGTTCTACCTTGCTTGCCTTGAGTGTTCATGTTTCTCCCCTTCATCTGTTCACCTAAGCACTATGCTTTCCTCACGTGGATCGGGGAGGGTGTATTGGAAAGCTTTCATCGGATGTTTGTAGTTGTATGGATTGGAAGTGTCCATCTTTGATTTGATGGAGTATGGATTTATTACCAGAGACAGTGATAATTAAAGAAGCCATAAAGCCAAAGCTAGTATGTAGTTTAAATAATGGCACTCTAAAGTCTTAAAAGAAAATGAAATGTCCTTCCCAGGTTGTGCAGACCTTTAGTATTTTTTCCATCTGTATGAAGGAAGCTAAATTGTGCAATAACTCACATCTATACAGTGAGGTTAGGAACAAAAGCTGAATGCTCAAGGCACAGGCAGTTGCTTGAGAGCACTGTCTGAACCCGGGAAGACTTGATAAATTCTTCACTCTCTCTAAGCTGTAGATTCCCTCTGGAAAACAGAGATGGTAACATCTATTTTATGGGTTTTTGTGAATATTGTGTGAGCTACAGTACGCATCTTGGTAGAATAGGTTTCTCTCAGTTTCCCAGCATTCCTACTGGGTCTCCATCACTGGATATCCACAAACACTCCTATTCTAGGCCTTTCTCCATTTCGGATCTGGTGACATTGTGCCACTTGGGTAAGAGTTATTCTAGCACTCTGTCATGATACTGGCATCAAAGAATACTTTAGACTGTCTTTTCTATATTCCAGCCCTAGGCTGTCTTCAGCATGCCTTAAAATCGCTGTTCTCTGGGATCCAGATGGTGGCCTATGATTTGACACCTTTATTTTATTTTTCATTATTATAACATTTTATATACTTATTTGTTTATTTGTGTGTGAGAGCATGAACATACCATAACATGTGTGTAGAAATGAGAGGACAACTTGGGAGTCCATTCTCTTCTCTTACTCTCGTGTGGTCCCAAGGATGTAACCCAGGTTGTCAGATTCAGCAGCAAGTGCCTTTAGCTGCTGAGTCATCTCACTAGGCCTTTGTTCTTATATCCCATAAACCTCTTTTGCTGCCTCCTAGAAATTGAACAACTTGCACTGTACTTCTTAATTCTCCCCATGACTAGAGATTTCCATACTTCACACACATGCAAGCCAAGACCATCATTTTCTAACTTCAAAGGAAAAAAATAGAGATGGCTGTAAGATTTCTTTCTTAACTATTTTGTCTTTCCCAGAATCCTGATCAGTTCCTTTATTGGCTTGGGTATTTGAAACCCAGTAATCTGAAGAGGCTGCCAAGTGTTGGCTTCCTTCCTTCCTGTCCTGTGGGAACAGTAGCATGTTTGCTTGAAAGTGGAAGAGAGTGAAAAACAAAAATATCAGGACAAATATATCTCAGCCTTCCAGAATATTATCCTGCTGAAGTAATCAATGCAGCATGTCCAAGAGGTGAGATACCTCACCCACAGTAACTACTGGGAATAGCCTTGACACCATAAAACCCTTTTTATAAGGCTAACAGCAGGAAGTTCCACCAGCTAGATCCCACCTGGACTCATATGTTAACACTGTTTCAGATGTAGCTTTTATTTTACAATATGGCTAGTAATCTTAGAAATAGAGTGATAATTCTCTTTAGATGACAGACATCCAATCACCTCAGCTGTTTGCAGCAAGACTGAGGAGTCCAACACCTTTTATGTGTCTAAAACGGCTGCCATGATATTCTGGTCTAGTTTATGGTGGTCTCTTGAATCATTTGTTAAACTGAATGCCACACTCTGTCACCTTATGTGCAGTTCAATGACCTTTTGTGTGAACTACCCCCATTTTCCAGGTCCAAAATGGAGGCCAGATATTAGCAACACACTTCTCTTAGATATCTAGATGGTCTCTGTTTTTGAGATTCCCTCTTGAAGGCCTTTCTTGACTCCGAGTCTTAGTGAAGGCACTGACATGCACTTCTGTCAGAAGCAAGAAAGGGTGACTTCAACAGTCCATGGAAGAAAAGAAAGCATTTTAATCTGGGAATTAGAATTATAAAATTACAGCAGTCTGCAGCATTCACAGAGAGGCCAGCAGCTTTGTCCGTTCCAATTTCCCCCAAGAGCAAACCTGATTTACAACAAAGAACAATTATTGAAATTCATAAGAGTGACACCAATCATCAATAAAAGGTCAAGCAAAGTTTAATATGATCTGCCAAGGGAGCTCTAAAAATATGTAATACATTTAAAGCGTTTTATCAAAGAGTAATCTAAAACATGTTTTGTTCAAAGGAACAATGTCAATTACCTGAGACGCTGACGATGCCTTTTTGCCAAACGTCACAGAGTGAATGAGGGAGCAGTCTTCATCAGTGGGTGCAAAGACTTGGGCTTGCTTCACCTCGGTGTGGCAGCTAAAAGCACACATCTTGATAAACAACTGTGAGTCTGGGATCTTATTTCTAACAGTCAGTACTATTGTATTTCCTCAGGTCATACCCCCAAATTCACCTTTAAGTTTTAAAATGAAGACAAAATTACGGGAAAACTCACTTCACGTGGAGTTTTCAACAAAATCTGCAATAGCCCAATTGGAGATATAGAGCTAATGCTGCATTCTTGAGGACATTACTCAACCCAGAGATGTATGGCTCATGGGAAATGTGCTGGGCCTCTTTCAATGGAATCCTTGAGTTGATAACAACTATTCCACTAAGATAGGAAGAGTTCTTTGGTCTAAAAGTAGCATGAACTGGAAATATCCGAATCGAGATAAAAAGATGAAATATGTATAATAAAATTAATGTTTACCAACTACATTCAAATATCTAATGTACAATTGCCCCTGTGTGTCTGTGCCTCCCACATCTACAGAGTCAAATGAAGAATTGTCCCTGTACTGAGCATACAAAGACGTGTTTCTTGTCATTATCCCCTAACAATATTTACATAACATTTACATTTATTGTGTCTTTTAAGTCATTTAGAGGTGGTTTAAAGTATACAGGAGGATGCACATAGGCTCTTTGCAAATCAAATACCTTGTCTAGAGCTCTACCATGAGCTCTCTGTGGGCACTTTGAACTCTTATCATGTACTGTGTACTCATAGAAGTCATTGTGAGCTCTACTTGAGAGCAGTACTGGATACATACAGATGCACTGTGAGCTAAACTATATAAAAAGCATTATGAGCTCTCTACAAACCACTACAAACTCTACATAGGTCACTATGAGCTCTGTACACAGCTCTGTGCAGGGCACCAGGAGCTCTGAACAGGGAAATATATAGTCAATACGTGTGGGGGTCCTTGAACCTATGTCCCTTGTTCAGGGCACCATCTGTGGGAGGCCAGCTCTCACCCTTTACAGGATTCCTATGAGGAGGAGAGAGGAATAAGGAATATTAGGTAGAATGATAGGCCTAACCAATGAGCAGAAAGACAGAAACACAGGATAGCTTTGGGCGGACCTGGGTCAATACCCAATGACCCAGAACTTTATTCAAAAGGTCTTTTTATAGCAATGCCCGGGAGCAAAGCAAAAGACTCCCCCTTTCTAGATATAGCCAAGTGTAGACCCTTCCAAACACCTGTTACCCAGGCCCGTGGTCCAATCATCCCCTTATGCAACCCTGCTGGGTAAAGCAAGCTCAGATCTCACTAGAAACCTCTGTGGGCTCCCACAAATACAGGATGACCTGAGATGTACGAAGGACATTTAAATGTCAAGACATTGCCATGGTTTACATGCACGGAACTGTGACTGCTACAAAGTGCCATAGGAGCAGGACACAGGGCATTATGAGGAATGCACAGTAAAATATTAGCTCAGTGCAGGACAACGTGAGATCTATATGGGCCACTGTAACCTGCACACAAGGGACCATGGGTTCTATAAAGGCACTGTGACCTCTAAAATATGTCCCATAGGATGACTATAAATGCAGTATGAGCTCTGCTGGCCAGTGAGCTGTTTGTGAGAACATCGTGAGATGTGTGCAGGGTACTACACTATGTACAGAGGGAGTTATGCTCTTTATGCTGATGCACTGTGATATCTGTACATGTGTGCTGTTGTCTCTCCATGGGGCACCATTAGCTCCATACAAAGCACTATCATGTCTATAGAGACAAAGCAAACTCTATAGGGTGCTTAGAGCTTATTCAGTTTATTCTGGGGTCTATACAAAGCACTATGAGCAATTTAAAGGTTCAGTGCAAGCTGTAATGCAGAAGTATTAACTCTATACAGGTGTACTCTGCCCTACTGAGGGAGTGCAAGCTGTAGAGCACCCAGAGGACTGTATATGGCACTAGGAGCTCTGTACAGATGCACTGTGAGCTATCTACAGGTACCTATCACCTCTGAATTGGTACTCTGTCAGCTCAAGACAGATGCTGTGTGAACCCACACCACAACAGGCACTATGGCCTCAATAACAGTGACTATAAACCTTATACAGGACCTTCAGTGTTTCTTATGGGTGTACTAGAGAGTGTGAAAAGCTGCCCTGTGAGATGAATAAAGAATGTCATGAATTCTATGTTGGACTTGATGCTCTCTCCATACAGGGCAACATGGGCTCCATGCAAGATCATCATGTGCTCTACATAACTTGCTGTGAACTCTGTATCAGGCACTATGTACATTATAAAGGCCATCATGAGCTCTATACAGATGTGCTATCTTCTACATGCAGATACACTAGGTCTCACGTATAGAGCACCATATGCTCTACTCATAGGCACTATAAGCTCCTTAAAGGTGCAGTGTGAACTCTACACAGGTGCACTGTGAGCTGCACACAGGTGTACTGTGAGCTCCACATAGGTGCAGTATGAGGTCAACACAGGTGCACTATGTCCATAGAGGTGTCCTGTGAGCTCCACCCAGATGCACAGTAAATACCAGGCAGGTACACTGTAAGCTCCATGCAGATGTGCTATGAGCTCCACACAGGTGAACTGTGAGCTCCACACAGGTGCACTATGAGCTCCATACAGGTGCACTGTGAGCTCCACACTGGTGCACTGTGAGCTCCACACTGGTGCACTGTGAGCTCTATACAGGTGCACTATGAGCTCCACACAGGTGAACTGTGAGCTCTATACAGGTGCACTGTGAGCTCTATACAGGTGCACTGTGAGCTCTATACAGGTGCACTGTGAACTCCATACAGGTGCACTGTGAGCTCCACACAGGTGCACTGTGAGCTCCACACAGTGCACTGTGAGCTCTGTAGTGGTGCCCCATGAGCTCCACATAGGTGCATGGTGAGCTCCATTGAGGTGCACGGTGAGCCCCACACAGGTTTACTGTGAACTCCATAGAGGGGAACTATGAGTTCCACACAGGTCCACTGTGAGCTCAAAACACATACATTCTGATCTCTGTGAGGGTAGAATGGGAGCACCATTCAGGTGCAATTTATGCTCAATTCAGTGCACTCTGAGAGCTATACTGGGCATTATCATCTCTGTTCAGGGCATAATGAATTGAATTCAGGGCATTACCAGGGCTTTACCTTAAAATATTGAGCTCTGATTGTTCTAAACAGGATTTTGAGCTCTTTAAAGGTTTCTTTGATCTATATTAGATACTCTGTGTTCTGGACTGACACTCAGGGCACTACGAAGTCAATACAGGGAATTTTGAGCTTGACAAGGGCACAATGAACTCTATAGACACTATCTATAGTGGGCAGTGCCAGCTTTGTGCAGGACAATGTGAGGTGTATAACAGGGACAGTGAGTTCTACACAGGACATGATGATGTCGATAGAAAACACTGTGAGCTCCACACTGAGCACTATGTCATCTGTGCAAGAAACTCCGAGCTTCATACAGGTCACTATGAGTTCTAAAATGGGCACTATCATCTCCAAACAGCACAAGAGCAAATGGCACTATGTAATCTATAAAAGGCACAATGAGCTGTAGACAGGGAATCATCAACTGTATAGAGGGCACTAAGAAATCTATAGAGTAACATGAGCATTGTAATCTATACAGAGTAACATGAGCATTGTATACAGAGTAACGGCATTGTAAGCTACAGACAGGAAAGTATGAGATCCACACTGGGTGCTAAGAGCTCAATATAGGGAATGATAAGCTCTAAATAGAATACATGTTCTCTATATAGGACACTATTAGCTCTGTACAGCACACTATGAGCTCTATACAGGACACTATGAGTTCTATACAGGCCACTATGAGCTCTAGACAGGGCACTATTATCTCTTACAGGGCACTATGAAGTCTATACAGGACACTATGAGCTTTACACAGGCCACTATGAGCTCTATATAGGCCACTATGACACATATTCAGGGCACTATGAGCTTTATACAGAGCATTATGAACTCTATACAGGACACTATGAGTTCTATAATGGCCACTATAAGTGCTACACAGGACACTATGCACTCTGTACAGGTCATATGAGCTCTCTATAGGTCACAATGAGCTCTATAGAGGGAATTATGAGCTCTAAACAGGGTACTATGAACTCTATACAGGTCACTGTGAGCTCTATGCAGGTGACTGTGAACTCTATACATGGCACTATTCATCTATACAGGCCACTATGAACTCTATACAGGTCATATGAGCTCTGTATAGGTCACTATGAGCTCTACACAGGGCATTACGAACTATACAGGGTACTATGAGCTATATACAGGACACTATGAGTTCTATACAGGGCATTATGAGCTCTGTACAGGGTACTATGAACTCTATACAGGCTATTATGAGCTCTAAATAGAGCATTAAGAGCTCTAGACAGGGCACTATGAACTCCATACAGGGCACTATGAGTCTATACAAGTCACTATGAGCTCTATACAAGGGACAATGACCTCTACACAGGGTACTATGAGTTCTACACAGGGCACTATAAACTATACAGGTAGCTATGAGCTCTATAAAGGGCATTATGAGCTCTAAACAGAGCATTAAGAGCTCTATACAGGGTACTATGAACTCTATATAGGGCACTAAAAGCCTTATACAGGGGACTATGAGTTCTATACAGGGCATTATCAGCTCTATACAGGCTACTCTGAGCTCTATACACGGCACTATGAGCTCTGTTTTAGGCACGATGAACTCAATACAGGGCACCATGAGCTCTATACAAGGTACTATGATCTCTATACAGGGTACTATGAGCTCTATGCAGGGCATTATGAGATCTACACAGGGCATTATGAGCTTTATACAGGACACTGTGAGCTCAAAATGGGGCATGGTAAGCTCTGTACAAGAAGTAATGCATACTACTGTGCAGGTCACTATACAAGGCATTGTGAGTTATAAACAGGGTGCCATGATCTCTGTACATGGCATAATAAGCTCTAGGCAGGGATCTTGAGCTATATACAGGCCACTAAGAGGTCTATACACAGTACTATGAGATCTATACAGGGCATTATGAGCTGTATATATATAACACAGTGTATAGCTACTGTGAGCTATATACCGGCCAGTATGAGTCTATACAGGACACAATGAACTCTAAATATGCCACTATGAGTCTATACAGGGCACTATGAGCTCTAGACATGGCATAATGAGCTCTAAACAGGGCATTTGGAGCTCTATACAGGGCACTATGAGCTCTACATATGGCACTACGAACAATATTCAGGGCACTAAGAGCCCAATACAGGGCATTATAAGGTCTCTACAGGTCATTAGGAGTCAAAGGTCACTATGAGCTGTATATAAGGCACTTTGAGTCTTATACAAGTCATTAAGAACACTATACAGGGCACTATGAGCTTTATAAAGGTCACTATGAGCTCTATACAGGGTAGTATGAGCTCTGTGTAGAGCACTATGAGCTCAATACAGGGCAGTATAGAGCTCTATACATGGTAATATGATCTCTATACAGGACATTATGAACTCTATACAGGGCACTATGAGCTCTATACAGAGCATTATGAGCTCTATCTAGGGCATTATGAGCTCCATACAGGACATTATCAGCTGCATAAAGGGCATTATGAGTTCCATATAGGGCACTATGAGCTCTGTACAGCGCATTATAAAATCTCCACAAGATGCTATGAGCTATACACAGGGTGCTATGAGCTCTTCACAGGGTGCTATGAGCTCTTCACAGGGCACTATGAGCTCTATACAGGACACTGTGAGCTCTATACAGGACACTGTGAGCTCTATACGGGGCACTACAAGCTGTATAAAGGAATTATGACCTCTAAGCAGGGCAGTATGATCTCTATATAGGGCTTTATGAGCTGTCTACATGGCATTGTGAACTCTATAAAGGGCAATATGAGCTCTATACCATGCATTATGAACTCTATACAGGGCACTATGACCTCTGTACAGAATATTATGAGCTCTAGATAGAGCACTATGAGCTCTATACAGGCCACGATGAGCTCTATGCAGGGGTTATGTGGTTTATACAGGCATTATGAGCTCTATACAGGATACTATGAGCTCTATACAGGGCAGTATGAGATCTATACTGGGCACTATGAGCTCAATACATGGGTTTATGACCTTTATATAGGGCATTATGAATTCTATACATGACACGATGAGTTACATACAGGATACTTTGAGTTCTGCACAGGGCACTATGAGCTCTATGTAGGGCATTATAAGTTTTTTACAGGGCACTATGATCTCAATACATGGCAATATGACCTCTATACTGGGCGTAATGAACTTTGTACAGTACACAGTGTTCTATGTACAGAGTATTATGAGCTCTATACAGGGCACTATGAGCTCTAGACACAGCACTATGAGCTCTATACAGCGCACTATATGTTCTATACAGGGCACTATGAGCTATATACAGGGTACTATGAGCTTATACAGGGCAATATGTGGTCTATACAGGGTACTATGAGCTTATACAGGGCACTATGTGGTCTATACAGCCCACTTTTAGCTGTATACAGGGCAATATGACCTCCATACAGGGCATTATCAGCTCTGTACAGGACATTATGGGCTGTATAGAGGCATTATGAGCTCTATACAGGGCATTATGACCTCTATGCAGGGCACTAGGAGTTCTATACAGGGCACTATGACCTCTATTCACAGTACTTTGAGCTCTATATTGAACATTATGAGTTCTCTCCACGGCTCTGTGAACTCTCTACAGGGCATTATAAGCTCTTCACAGGACACTTTGAACTCCATCAAGGCTACTATGAGTTCTATACAGGTAGTATGTAGCTGTAAGTTTTTCTGGTCTCTCACGGCACCAAGGTCCCACAGCCATTTATGAAATTCCTGTCTCCTGCCTGGTCCTGCAACCACTCAGACCCAAGAAAATACACAGAAGCTTATATCAATTACAAATTGCATGGCCATGGCCTATGGCTCAAGCTTTGTGATAGCTAGCTCTTATATCTTAAATGAACCCATTTCTATTAATCTATAAGTTGCCACATGGCCATGGCTCATTGGCCTGCTGGCCTGCTGTTCCTTTGGTGGCAGCAGGCATCTCTTTTCCTCTTATTTCTCTTCCTGTCTATCTGTTTGGATTTTCTGCCTGCCTCTAAGCTGCCTTGCCATAGGCCAAATGGCTTTATTTGTCAACCAATCAGAGCAACATATTTTCATAGCATACAGAAAGACATTTTCCCATCAGTAGTATGATTTCTATACAGGACACTATGAGTTCCATACAGGGCATTATATGTCCTGTACAAGACATGACACATTCTACCATGCATGTCACTATACAAGGCATAGTATATGATCTCTGTATATTGCTGGGGGTTGTTCTCTATGCTGTGAATGTATTGCTATAATTGATTAATAAATAAAACACTGAGTGGCCAATAGACAGGCAGGAAGTATAGGTGGGACTAGCATAGAGGAGAATTGGGGGAACAGGAAGGCAGAGAGAGAGAGAGAGACAGACAGACAGACAGAGAGACACAGAGACAGAGAGAGACAGAGAGAGAGACAAAGAGAGAGAGACAGACAGAGAGAGACAGACAGAGAGAGAGATGCTGCCAGCTGCCAGGAGGAGAAGCATGATGTAAGATACCAGTAAGTCATGAGCCACGTGGCAAGGTATAGATTTATAGAAATGGGTTAATTTAAGGTATAAGAACAGATAGCAAAAAGCCTGCCCTGGCCATACAGTTTATAAGTAATATAAGTCTCTGTGTGTTTACTTGGGAGATGCTAGTGGGAGAGATTTGTCCTGACTGCTGGCAGGCCAGGATACAGGAAAACTTTAGCTACGATATATGGTATAATAAGCTCTGTGTAGGGATCTTGAGCTATATGCAGGGCACTATGAGCTCTATACACAGCACTATGAGCCCTGAACAGGGCACTATGAGCTCTATACAGGATACTATGAGATCTATACAAGGAACTATGATCATTGTACAGGGCACAATGAACTCAATACCGGGCATTATGAACTCTATACAGGGCACTATGACCTGTGTACAGGGTACTATGAGCTAGATACAGGGCACTATGAGCTCTATACAGGGCATTTTGATTTATATACAGGGCACTATGTGCTCTATACAGGGCACTATGACCTCTGTAAAGCCCATTATGAGCTCTATACAGGTCACTCTGAGCTATATACAGGATACTATGAGCTCCATACAGGGCATTGTAAGCTCTATACAAGATGTAATGCATACTGCTGTGCAGGTCACTATACAAGGCATTATGAGCCCTATACAGGGCAATATGACCTCTATTCCAGGCATTATGAACTCCATACAGAGCACTATGAGCTTTGTACAGGGCATTAAGAGCTCTACACAGGGCTGTCTGAGCTCTATACAGGGCATTTCCAACTCTATACACGACACTGTGAGTTATAAACAGGGTATTATGAGTGCTATACAGGGCACTATGAGCTGTATACAGGACAATATGAGCTCTATTCAGGGCTTTATGGACTGTTTACAAGGCATTATGAGCTGTATACAGGGCAATATGACCTCTATACTGGGCATTATGATCTCTATATAGGGCACTCTGACCTCTGTACGGGGAATTATGAGCTCTCTACAAGGCGCTTTGAGCTCTATACAGGGCATTATGAGCTCTACACAGGGCACTATAAGCTCTATACAGGGCAATATGACCTCTATCCAGGAATCATGAACTCTATACAGGGTACTATGAACTCAATAAAGGGCACTATGAGTTCTATACAGGACACTATGAGATACATACAGGGTACTATGAGCTCTATACAGAGCATTATGAGCTCTATACAGGATACTTGATCTCTATAAAGGGCAGTATGATGTAGCATGAATCTTAAATGGTCTTATTAACAAAAACAAACCCAGAGCCAGGTACTGGGGTGACTGCTGGAAGATCAGAGAAGCAGAACAAGCCACAGCTTCCTCACCTCGCCATTTCCTCAGCTGGTCCTGTTTCCTCAGACTGGAAGCTTCTGAGTCCTCATCCAAATGGATCTCAGCTGAACTGCTTCTCAAAAGCCTAAAAGCTTAACCAGGCTCTAGTTCCGCCTCCTCATGCCTTAAATACATTTCTGCTTCCTGCCATCACTTCCTGGGATTAAAGGCGTGAGTCACCATGCTTGGCTGTTTCCAGTGTGGCCTTGAATTCACAGAGATCCAGGCAGATCTCTGCTTCTGGAATGCTAGGATTAAAGGCGTGTGCTACCTCTGCCTAACCTTTATGTTTAATATTGTGGCTGTTCTGTTCACTGACCCCAGGTAAGTTTATTAGAGTGCACAATATTTTGGGGAACACAATACCACCACAAATGAGCTTTATACAGGGCACTAAGAACTCTATACATGGGACTATGAGCTCTATGCAGGGCATTATGATCGCTATATAGGGCACTATGACTTCTATATAGGACAATATGAGATCCATACAGGGCATTATGAGCTGTTTACAAGGCATTATAAGCTTTCTACAGGGTAATATGACCTCTGTACTTGGCATTATGAACTCTATACAGGGAATTATGATCTCTGTACTGGGTATTATGGGCTCTATAAAGGACACTATGAGCTCTATACAGGGCTTCATGAGCTCTATACAGAGCACTATGAGGTCTATACAGGTCAATATGAGCTCTATAAAGGACACAATGAACTCTATACAGAGTACTATGTGCTCTATACAGGGCACTATGAGTCTATGCAGGACATTATGAGCTCTATACAAGGCACTATGTGCTTAAAACAGGGCACTATCAGGTATATACTGGGCTCTATGAGCTGTATACAAGGCACTATGTTCTCGACACAGGGCACTATGACCTCTATACAGGGCACTATGGGCTGTCTACGGGGCACTATGAGCTCTATACAGGGCACTGTGAGCTCTATACAGGGCACTATGAGCTCTGTACAAGGCACTATGAGCTCTGTACAAGGGCACTATTAAGGTCTATACAGGGTACTCTGCGCTCTACACAGGGCACTATGAGTCTATCCAAGCCACTATGAGCTCTATCCAGGGCACTATGAGTTCTACAGGGCACTGTGATCTCTGTACAGGCCACTTTGAACTCCATACAGGCCACTATGAGTTCTATGCAGGATACTACGAGCTCCATATGGGGCATTATAATCTCTGTACAAGATGTAATGCATACTACTGTGCAGGTCAATATGCAAGGCATTGTGAATTATAAACAGGGTGCCATGATCTTTGTACATGGTATTATTAGCTCTGTGCAGGGACCTTGAGCTATGTGCAGGGCACTATGAGCTTTACACAGGGCTATCAATTTTGTACAAGGCTTATGAGATGTCTAAAGGGCACACTGACTTGTTTACTGGGCACTATGAGCTCCATACTGGGCATTATGAGTATTATAAAGAACACTATGGGCTCAATATAGGGCACTATGAGCTCTATACAGGGTCATACTCTATACTAGGCATTATGAACTCTATACAAAGGATAATGACTTGTATACAGGGCAATATTAGTTTCGTCATGGTACTGTGAGCTATATAAAGGGAAATATGACTTCTACAAAGGGCAGTATAAGCTCTTGACAGAGCAGTATGAGCTCTATAGAGGGCATTAAAGTTATATACAGGACACTGTGAAGTCTATATAAGACAAGACACTCTTGGTATAAGATCTTTGTGCTGTATACGGGGAACTATGGGGTCTATTATGGGCTGCGAGATTCTCATATCTTATTAACTCTACACAGGACACAATGACTTAAGTACAGGGCACCAGGAGCTCCAAACAGGGCATTAGGAGTAACACAAAGGCAATGTGAACTTTACACGGGGCATTATATGCTCTGTACAAGGCAATATGAGCTTGGTAGTCAACACTGTGAAGTCTATACAGTGCACTAGAAGCTCTTTACTGGACACTATGACATATATATATATATATGCTATATATGTATGTATATGTATATATAGCAATATGAGTTCTAGCTCTAGCAATATAAACTTCATACAGGGCACTATGACTCACAAGACAGAGCACCATGGGCTCCACAAAGCATGATATTAGGTCTGTTGCAGACACTTTGAGGCCTATAGAGTGCATTATGAGCTCTTTACAGGACTCTATGAGCTCTACACAGGAATTATGAGCTATAAATAGGGCACTATGACTTACATACAGGGCATTATGAGCTCTACAGAAGGCATTATGAGTTATCTAAAACACACTATGAGGTCCATACAAGTTATCATGTGCTTTATACAGGACAATAGGAGCTCAGTACAGGACACTATGATGTCTGCCCAGGGCATTATGAATTCTGCACAGGACACTAGGAGCTCTATACAAGACAGTATGTGCTCTATACAGGACACTATGGCTTCTAGAGAAGGCACTATGAGATCTATATAGGGCACTATGAAGTCTATACAGGGCAGTATGATTTGTATTCAGGGCACTATGACTTTCATACAGGGCATTATGAGTAATATGATGTGAACTATGAGCCCTATACAGGGCAACATTTGCTTTTTACAGAGCTCTATTAACTCTATTCTAGTACTATGAACTCTATGGGATCTATATATGGATATAGGAGTCCTATACAGGGCCCCGTGAGTTATCTACTGGGCATATGAGCTCATTATATCCCATAATTATATCTAAGTGATCTAAGGGTTACACACAGGTCACTATGAGCTCTGAGCAGTGCATTATGAGCTTTGTACAGAGCACGAGAGCTCTAGATAGGACGATGAGCTCTGTACAAGGAATTGTGAGTTCTTTACAGGGCGCTATTACTTGTATACCAGGCACAATGAACTCCATACATGACATCATAAGCAATATAAGGACACTAGGAGCTCCCTACAGGGCATTATGTGCTCTATACTAGGTACCATGAGATCTACACAGTGCACTATAAGCTCTATACAGGGTGTTGTAGTGTCGTGACCTATATACAGGGCATTACAAGCTCTGTACAGGGCACTGTGGGAATACGTAGATCATTATGAGCGCTGTACAATGCACTATGAGCTCTATCCAGAGCACTAAGCACTAGATACAGGACTGTACAGATCTGTACAGGCACTATGGTCTCTAAATGGGACGCTATAATTTCTATACGAAGTACCATAACCTTATGCTTGGCACAATGCACTCTTTACACAGAACGATGCACATAAACAGGATGTTTTAGCTCTCTACAGGGCAAATAAGGTCTATACAGGACACTATGAAGTTACCCCAGGGTACTGTGAGCTCTACACAGGGCACTGTGAGCTCTAGAGTGGGCTAGGAGCTTTGCCCATGGCATTATGTACTCTACACACGGCACTATGCCTTGTACACAGCACACTATTAGCTTGATACTGGGTATTATAAGTTACATAAAGGGCACTGTGGGATCTAAACAGAGCACTATATGCTCCATTAGAGGGCAATATGAGTTCTGTATGTGGCACTAGGCAATCTATCCAGTAAACAATGAGGTCTGTACACGGATCTATGAGCTATATTTAGGGCATCAAGAGCTCTATAAAGGGCAAGATAACTTATATATTTGGCACTATGTTCTGTATACAGGGTATTATGAATTATATAAAGAGCACTTTGAACTTTATACATGGCCTTATGCATACACAGGGAACTGTGAGATCTATTTCGAGCACTATGAGCTTAATATCAGAAGCTCTGTGCAGAACATAATGAGTTCTATACAATCACTATGCACTCTATACAGGGAACTATGAGTTATATATGAGGCACTATGAGATATATATGCTCTATACTAGGTACCATGAGATCTACACAGTGCACTATAAGCTCTATACAGGGTGTTGTAGTGTCGTGACCTATATACAGGGCATTTATATATATATATGTACACACACACACACACATATATATATATGACATACTGAGATCTGTACGTGGATCTAAGAGCTCTATATGGGGCACTATGAGCTCTTTTTAGGGCATGTGCTCTGTGCAAGTCATTATGAGTCTACATAGGGCACTATGTCTTGTATTCAGGGCACTATGAGCCTCATATAGGGCAATATGGATTTTATAAAGTGCACTCCAATATCTATACAGAGCACTATGAGCTATACTCAGAACACTATGAAGTAACAGGGAACTCTGAGGTTCATACAGGCCACTATGAGCTTTGTTCAGGGAACAATGTGTGCTCTATACTGGTGCTATAAGATAAGCTTGGTACAATCAGATCTATCAGATGCATTAGGAGGTTTATACAGGGTACTGGGAGCTCTGTAGAAGGAAATATGAGCTCTGTACAGTGCACTATGAACTCTGCACAGGGCATCGTGAGCTCCACACAGAGCACTGTCAGCACTGTGAAGATCACTGTGATCCCTGTACAGGAACCTATGAGCTCTTCACAGGGCACTAACGGCTTGATAAAGGGCACAATGCACTCCATATGGGACTGTGAGCTCTCTACAAGGCATTATGAGTTCTCTACAACCAGGCACCGTGACTTGTGCGCAGGGCATTCTGACCTCTCTATAGGGCACTATGAGCTCTGTGCAGGTTGTTATGAGCTCTGTAGAGTGCCCTATGAGCGTGTCCAGGGGACTATGAGCTCTCTATAGGACACTATCAGCTCTATACAGGGCATTATGTGTTAAACATGCAGCACTATGAGCTCAAGCAGGGCACAGAGCTCTGTGCTGGGTTCTTTAACACCTCTATTCAGCATTATGAACTCTACACAGGGAAACATTGGTTCTGTATTGGGCACCATGAGCTCAATCATGAGTGGTTTCTGAGATTTATACTTGACACTAGAAGCACTACACAGGTCATTGTGAGCTATATCCAGGGCCCCCTAATGTCTATAACGGAAATTATGAGTTCCCTAGAGGGACAGTATGAGGTCTGTACTGGACATTTTAAACTCCATACAGAACTCCGTGAGCTCTACACTGGACACTATTAAATGTATAGTGGACACTATGAGGTCTATACTGAGGACCATGAACTCTATTCAGGGCTCTGTGCACTATATACTGTGCATTACAAGCATCTTACAGAGCATTATGAGCTCTATACAGTGATTCATGTGCTGTATTCAGACATGATGAAGTCTATATAGGTCAGTTAGAGCTAGATACAGTTCATTATGAGCTATAAACAGCTCTATACAAGGCACTCTGTACTGTACACAGTGAATCATGATTTATATACCAGGTAGTGTTTGTTGATCCTGGGAACATTGAGCTCTAGAAAGGGCATCATTATGGCTATGTAGGACACCATGAGCTCTATACAGAAAACTGTGTGCTGTGTTAAGGGCAGTATGAGATGTATACAGGACACTGAGCTCTATAAGGGCACTATGATCTTTATACAGTTCATTATGTTTACCCAGATCATTTTGAATTATATACAGAACACTATGTACTGTACACAGGACACTATGAGCTCTTTCCAGTGTACTTGAGCTGTATATAGGGCAGTATGAGCTCTATTCTGGGCATTAAGTGTTCTGTACAGAACTCTATCAGCTCTCTATATATCAGTTCTACATATTATATATCACAAGCTGTACATTGCACACTCTGAACTCTCAGTATATATACCACTTATGCTTCAAATATAGTCATTTAACAGCCTCACACCCATGCATATATTGACAACCCTAGTTTACCTAGGTGGATTATTATTTTTTTAAGGAGAATGTAACAGTGAGAGCTGAATGTGAAGTGGTGGAAAATCTGGAGGACTTATAGGATGCTAGTGGAGGGGTATAGGATTGAAATCATTATATGCATATATTGTGTGCTTAAAGAATAAATAAAAATACACAAAACCATTTTTAGTTTGAAGGAATAAAAAAATCAGTCCCCATCCATCCATTTGCTGTTGATTGCTGTTGATCCATTTGGGTGCTGATGCTAGCTTGCTGTGGAGGCATACTTCCTGTCTCATTTTATCTGATCTTGTCTGCCTTTGTCTCCTCACCACCTAGAACAACCCCAAAAGGATGCTCCAAATGCTTCATGAAATTAAACAGAGCCCTGTATATTCAGGCTGAATTACTTTCCTTCCTCAAATAATTGTCACCTCTAGTAACACAGTTAAATACACATGTTCTTTCTCTCTGTGTCTGTTGTCTCCCTCTCTTGCATGTGTGTGTGTTTGCATATGTGTATGTGTGGCACGTGTGTGTGTTTGTGTGTGTGTACTTACGTGTACATGTTGTGATTTATTAAAGTAGTTGCTTCCGGTCAAAAGGATTCTTCCTGGACATGATGCCTTCATTTCAAACACATCTGGAGTTTGGGTTTGCAGACGCCTGCTGTCCATCTCACTGCTATTGTGTTCTAAGCGTCCTCACGATCTCCGTCAGCTGAGAACTAGTCACCTGCTGTGTGAGAATGATGAAAAGATGTGATGAGGAGCAGGCTACCGAACTGATATCATTAAAATAAAAGGAATCATGACTCCCAAGTAAAAATACAGTCACCCAAGGTCGTAAACTCCCTTTTCACAAATACTCCACCCCAATGACTGAAACAAAGTAAAAAGCCGCAGACGCAGATCCCAATAAACTCTGCCCGTGGCTGTTGAGAGATTAGTCGGCAGGTAGGACTACATACAGCATGGCCTACAACACTTGTTGCTGTTTGCAGAGCCAGTTGGAGGCAGTCTTTCCGGCCCATCTGTGCTGCTTTTACAGCAGGCCTGCATACTTGCTCAGTGAGAGAATGCTTCTTGTTGCTGCAAACAGCCCTCATAAATGTTGGAGCCAAGTGTGTCTAAACATTACAGCATATTAAACACCTTTAAGCATGATCCATAACCTTGTAATTGGTACCGAAATAACACGACCTGTGTTTTAAACGGGAATTTGACTCTGTGTTTGCTGCTGTCAATCTGCTCAGTTGGACTCTGCCTGGGAAAGTGGGGCATGGGGAGAGAATGGCTGTGATGGAAGGATGGGACTCAACTCTGGGCGCTTAGACGTCCTCTGGGATAACATCTTTGAACCATGGGAAAACTGAGGCCCGGACAACCTCGTTGCCACACTCAAAATTTCCAGAGTTTTCATCCAATGCTTTTTCCATTTTATCACAATACTTTTCTAAGCATGGGGACTTTTCCTAATACCTATAATTATGTTAGTGATGAAGTCATCCATGTTCAGACTGAAACATATCTCTGTTGACAGAGGAACAAAACCTAAAGGGGTGGCTTTTTGTTTCTGAGTGACATTGCCCCAAATGAATTCTTTTCAAATAGCACTTTCCAATGCTCCCCCAGGTCCCCAAATACTCATTTGTGAATTGCTTCACCATTACCTCTGTACACTGTGGCTAAAGTTAAGCATAGAATTCAGAAGAATGGTGAGCTGTCTAAGCAACACAGACTTAAGAGCATTTACACCCTGGCCTTCATACAAGCTGGTCTGTGACCTGGAAAAGGCCTGACTCTCTCATCCACATTAGTTTTCATGATATACTCACTTTGGCTTGGAACTCCTAGGGATGGATGGAAGTCAGAATAGACAGTGCTCTAGTACGAACAAGTTAGATAATGTTATGATCTTTTTTTACTAGTGTCCTTAAAGTTAGAAACCTTAAGGTTTTGTTTTCTTCCTGTTCTAATCTCCATTCAGCCTTATAGTTGAAAAATTATTACAGGACACGATTTTCCTGGCCAGTGAAAACTTACCAAGACCATCACCATGTAGGGTACATACAAGGCAAGAGTGAATATTTGTTCTTCAACAAGTGTTTGCATTAAGAAAGGGGAAGGAGACTAAATGCTCATCATGTAACAGGTAAGAGCATTGCATTTATTTTCCCATTTAACCTTTAAATACCAAAGGCAGACTCTTGCTTTGAAAATATTATCAGACCTCTCCTCTTGCCTGCTTTGGATTAAATTTATGAACTTTAATTTTGTACAAATGTCTCTGTCTCTGTGTGGGTACATGCATAATGAGTGTAGTGCCTGAGGAGGCCAGAGAGGATGTCAGATCCCATGGAGCTGGAGTTACAAGCAGTTGTTAGCTTTCTGAAGTGGATGCTGGAAACTGAACTCAGTTCCTCTGCAAGAGCAGTGCATGCTCTTAGCATCTGGCTTCAGAACAAGGTCACTTTTACTTCCTTTGGAGCAAGAGCTATGTTTTGAGTTGACAGTATGAATGTGTAAAAGGAATTCTAGGGGGAAATGGACAGAATGTATGATAAGCCATCTCTTCAGCTGCCCTCATCTATTTTTGAATTTAGAGAGATTAGATATTTATGTTAGCATTAAAGTCGGAATAAGAAATACAGGAGATGAATATTGATGTGAAAAGTCATAAGAGATAGAAGAATAATTGTGTTCAGTTTCATGTATAATCTGTAATTATTTAATGTTATTGGTCTTTTTACTGAAGAATATGGTCATTGCATAGGATTACCACAGAAGTCAGAAGAATCAGAGGCACAAGGATGTAGGAGTGTGCTAGGAGGAAGAGGAAAAGCTCAGCCAATGACCTCACAGGATCTTCCTATTTTCTGTTTTCCCCTACTGCTTACCTTCCCATTGTGTGGAAGCAAACACCTGAGGCTGTGATTGATTGATTTCACTAAGCTTCCAGCCGATTTTCCTTTGCAGATTTCATGCTCAATAAACTCCTGGTTGTAATTTGACATCCCATGTAGGTTTGTCTCCAGGAAAAGACAGCTGTTGGTTATCTAGCTCTAAGTACTCTGGTCTAGGTCTCACTTCTTCTGAAAATTAATGAAGTATCTTGGGGGGTTTTAAGTTTTGGTCTTCTGATTATTTAGTGAGCATAGATTCCTGGCAAGATGAGGTTTCCAAATCTACCATGGAGAAGCCGAAATCCTGGATGGTGATGTATCCATGAGTAGTTAGCACCGTGTGTCATTCATTGGAGTTGAATGTCTCACAAGCTCAGTTTGAAAACTACTTTAGAAGTCCACTACCTGCCAGTAGTAATTGTGAACTTTTCCCAAGATGTGAACATGTACTAGAGACAGCAGAAAAATCCAAAGACTGCAGAAACTGGAAAGAATGTGAAATATGAAAGAGGAGGGAAAAAAATCACACGAGTTTACATGGCTCCTTCCCCTGAGGGTACTTCCAGCCTCTCAAGTACACATGGAGAAACAGAATGTAAGGAGGAAGTCACTGTCTTTCCAAACTGAAAAATAACAAATTAAATAAAATAAAGAAACCATGAAGCAGTTCAGGGCTGCTGTGGTCTCTAGAAATTAACAGGAGAAGTCAAAGGACAAAAATGTAGAACACGGAGCCTTAAAATTTGTATAAGACTTCCTCCAAAAACCCCTGAACTTCCAGTTCTCCATGTGTCCTGGACAGGTTCAAGGAGTCTGGCAGCAAGGCACAATTAGAAGTCGACATAACTTCGTAGAGATTTTTAGCAGCTGCCTGATGCTATAGAATTTGAAATCCTGTAAAACAGAGGCAGTTTGTAAAAACATATCACAAACAAATCAACAAAAACAAAAAGTGGAGTTTGTGTGGAAGATCCTGCAGACTGGTTGGTCAAAATGCTGTGAATTCAGGGACATGGAATGTTGCAGATGTGAACTCAAATTTATCTTGTGCTGTCTTTATTCGCCTTGAGAGTCATTTCCTACCAATATCTATATCTGAACAACATCCTGTGATAGTCAGGTAAAACATTTGGAATATTGGTTAGCTTAGCACATCCCTAACTGCCACCAACCTTAAAGCTAGGAACATTACAACATAGGAACAGATAGATTTTCCCACTCACTATAGCCCTGCTATCCAACGCCCACACTAATGTATTTGGTAAATCCCTTGATTTATGACTTCCCTACATTTGTGACTATAAAAGTTCATGTAGCCTTTCCCACAGGGGAACGTGTAATTTAGAGCAAACTGAATCTGTGTTTCCAGGCCATAGTCACTCACATTTGGCTCTGAGTACAGTAATTTTTACTCTCTTAGAGTAAGAACTCTGTTTTAAACTGATGGTACAAATGTACAAAAGGAATTATGTTTTAAAAAAAAAGGACAGAATGGAAAAGCAGACAGAATTTCAGAAGAATGAAAATTGAAACAAGAATTAAATTGAAATCCTAGAACTGAAAAAAAAAGAATGTATGGGGATCTTCTGATTTCAACTCTGACATATCAGGAGCTTAGAAATCATAACTCTGCTTTTAGTGTGTGTGTGTGTGTGTGTGTGTGTGTGTGTTGTGTACTTGTTATGTAGGTGTGTGCATGCATGTGGTACACATGGGTGTGTATGTGTTTAGGAGCCAGGGTTGACAATGGGTGTCTTTTCTCAATTGCTCTCCACATTTAATTTTGGGGGCACATCAATTCAGCTAGACTGGCTAGCTAGTGAGCTCTAGGGATCTGTCTGTCTTGACTTTACTGTGCCCAGGTCACAGGAGTGCACTGGCTTTTTAAATGAGTTCTGGGGCTCAGAACTCTGGTCCTCACGCTTGCACAGCAAGTGCTTTACAGACTGAAACATCTCATCCCACCACACCCGTTCACAAAGCAAGAAGTGGTACTAGAATTGTTAAAGTCAGAGGCTGGCCTTTGGCAACCCTGACAAGTAAGGCCCAGCTACCAGTTCTGAGCAGAGACTAGGCTGATGTATCTGTTGGTGGCTGGCATGTCAGATGAAGCAGACCAGTTCAGGATAGGAAGCTGACACAAAATTACCCTTCAGAATGAGCTTTGTTAGGAGAACGTCTAGGGACCATGTTCAGTCCTTGAACATTAGGGGAGAGAGAGAGACAGAGACAGAAACAGAAATAGAGACAGAGAGAGAGACACAGACAGAGACAGAAACAGAAATAGAGACACAGAGAGAGACAGAGAGACAGAGACAGACAGGAAGACACACACACACACACACACACACACACAGAGAGAGAGAGAGAGAGAGAGAGAGAGAGAGAGAGAGAGAGAGAGA
>CABHPH010142910.1:37908-48701 GCA_902168325.1 Peromyscus nudipes
AGAGAGAGAGAGAGAGAGAGAGAGAGAGAGAGAGAGAGAGAGAGAGAGAGCGCATCATATCAGAGGCAGCATGTGGGGGCCTTGCCAGAAAGAGCCTTCCTTTCAAAATTCTGGAAGGAGCAGCGTTAGGAGAGACAATGGCTGTGAGTAGCACCACGGGTCCTGAGGAGAGAGCCTTCAAATCCCAGGAGCACAGGGAGGTTTCTGATATTTTCAGATTGGCAGAAGGTATTGGGAAGTTCCACCCCATATGACTGGTTTGGTTTCATCTACATGCCAGGGGGCACAGGAGAGGAGCAAACAGGTCCTGGGCAGGACATCATGCAGTGGCAAGTGGGGAAGACCAAGCTTGCTTACAGCCCCCTGGGATCTGCATGTTCTCACCTTCACACCAAGGGCTGTGGGTCTTTTCTGAGGACAGACTGCCGAGAACACAGCCTGATTTCTTTCAGGCTGCAGCATAGCATCTGCTTTCTTAGAGAGGATGCATCTTTGAGCGGCAGGTCTGTGGTCCAACAGCAACCACACTGGGAAGAGAAACAGAAGGGTTCAGTGAACGCTCCCTGCTCCCAGACCCGAGTCAATCTTCAGGGCCCTGACATCAGGTCTAGGCTTAAACAGGGGACAAGAGATATGCGTGAGTAGACAATCATAGTCAACATGTGTCCCTCCCATCACGGACCCATCATCTTCTTGGCTCCAGTCTCTTCTGAAGGCGGAGGTCTGTCCGATAAGTTGTCAGACTGTGTGAAATCTCTTCTCAGGAGACCCGCTCCTCCTCTGGCTGCATCAGCCTTCAGACTTTATCTTCAAAAAAAAAAGCACAAGATTCCCAGGGAAACTCAATTTCTTGGGAGACACTGTCTCAGTAGTCTGAAAGGTGACTAGAGGGGCACAAGCTAGAATCTTCAGTCCTGGGGCTGTAGAAGCAGCTCAATGGCTAAGAGCACGTACTGCTCGTGCAGAGGACTCATGTTCGTTTCAGCACCCACGTTAGACAGCTCACAAGCACCCATAACTCCAGCTCTAAGGGATTTGATGCTCTTTTCTGGACTCTGCAGGCACCTGTACACCCCCCTTCAGCCCCCTCCCAACCCTCCACAATTTAAAAGAAAAACAATATCTTCGTTCCTGGTTACAGAGCCCAGCAAACTATCATCAATGGTAGTTCTTTGGGGCTCATAAAGTCCAGAGATGGCAATTTAGCATGTGGAGCCATTCAGAGTAAAAGAAACTGCAAGTCATTGGAAGGCACCTCATGAAGCCTCATACTCAAGGACTCTACGATTTTTCTTTTTTTCTCCAAGCTCAGGGTGAGGCTCTTCTTTCTCACTCTCTCTCTTGAAGTTTCCTCATGTTACCTGATGAATTTCTCCTAAAAGAAATTAGACTCCCTCCCTGGAATCTCATTAACAAGGGAGATTGATCACCAGACTATATTAACCAGATCCACCACGCCTCTATGTCCAAAGTTGCATCTCTCCATCTGCAGGCTGTGACCTCAGGGAGTTTATCCACATAGCAAGACAACTTTTGCTTAAAAAGGCGTCTGCCAACTTGCCTTCCCAGAGCCTGTCTTAGATACCAGTAGAACTTTGCCCAGGCCCTTGTCTGTCATCCAGACAAATTCATCTCTCCTAAAAACTATTTTTGAGTCTTCTCAAATGACCTACATCCACCACTCCCCTCTCCACGCTAAAGAGGGTTACTTAAGCCCCAGCCATCTGGCCCTCCTTTGGGATTCATATGTTTGTGTGGCTCCTCAGCACACATGTATACTAATAAATTTACACAACTCCTTTCTTTTTATTCTGTTTATTTTCAATTTACTTCAGAAGATGCTATTATCGATTCTTCAAAGAACAGAGAGAAAGCTCCTTCCGCCCATACAGATGAGTCAGAAAATTGAGGCTGTAGAATAAAGTTTCCTCTAAACACCTTCAGAGACACTTGGCTGAGGACTGCTTATCTAGAGCAGAAACTGCCAGGGCTCTGCTGGAAGCTAGGTGTGGCCTATTGTGACAAGGAGAAACCCCTGCAGAGTAGGTTTAGGGGAGGCCCTAGTGAGTTCATGGGCTTTATCTCAAAGTTCCACTAGGTTCTCCCAGTGCTGATCTGGAAAAAAAACGCTTTCATGGTTTGAGCAGGAGGAAAGAATCACCATGTGAGTTGACCTAAGAGCGAATAGTGAACACCTTTCCCAGGTAGAGGCTTTGTGAGAATGTTCTCCACATAGGACAACACATTGTTCTCCATCCAGTGCTTACCTGGGTGTGAGTGTTGGGGGTGGGGTGGGGTTGAAGTCAGTGTTTCAATAGGGATCACCACAGGGACAAGCAGGGGAATTCATGTCACTGGAGGAGATGCAGCCTCCAAGACAATGGCCTACTAGACATCATCAGGCCCAATAAAACATGAGATGTTTCTGATTACAGAACATCCCAAGTCCTTCACATGCAACCACCATGTTGGTGGGCCTCCTGGACAGTAGCCTCTGATGCCAGCTACGATCTCTTGGAGAAGAGATTCTCTTTTACAAAAATACTCGGGAAAGCCCACAGTCAAGAAGAAGGGCAAACAGAAGTGGAAAATTCCTCCACTAAAGCTGTAATAAATACTGAAAACACAATCTAACCCCGGCCCAGTTACAATCAGCCCCGACAATCAGTTTATAGTCTTCAGTTCCAGTTAGCAACAATACCTTGCAAGGCATGTTATTGGAAGGATGTTAAAGGAGGGAAGAAATAGTCAAAGAGAACATGTGATCATTAAAAGCAGACTCAGTAGATGCAGTCAGTCTGTCTACGAGATAAAAGGAAATGTTCGCAACCCGCAAACATCATAAAGGGTTAAGTACATGAAGAAATGAAATGAATAGGAGCATGAAAAGAGCTGTGCTGTTAGTTCTAAATGTCAACTTGACACAGCTTAGAATCACTTTTGGAGAGTCTTAATGAGGAATTATCTAGACAAGGTTCGCCTGGGGCCTGTATGTGTGTGATTGTCTTGATGTTAATTGAGGTGAGAAGATTGTGGTGGTTTGAATAAAAATGGCCCCCATAAGCCCACAGGGAATGGCACTATTGGAAGGTGTGGCCTTGTTGGGGTAGGTGTGGTCTTGTTGGAGGCGGTGTGTCACTGGGGGCAGGCTCTGAGGTCTCAGAAGCTCAAGCAAGGCTACTGTGACTCAGTCTTTTCCTGCTAGCAGCCTGCCAATCCAGATATAGCTACCTCTCCAGTACCTTGTGTGCTTGCATGCCACAATGCTTCCTGTCATGATGATGATGGACCAAAGTTCTGAACTGTAAGGCAGCCCCAATTAAATGTTTTCCTTTATAAGAATTGCTGTGGCCGGGTGGTGGTGGCGCACGCCTTTAATCCTAGCACTCGGGAGGCAGAGCCAGGCAGATCTCTGTGAGTTTGAGGCCAGCCTGGGCTACAGAGTGAGTTCCAGGAAAGGTGCAAAACTACACAGAGAAACCCTGTCTCGAAAAACCAAAAAAAAAAAAAAAAAAAAGAATTGCTGTGGTCATGGTGTCTCTTCACAGCAATAGAAACACTAGCTAAGACAAAGACAAAGATTCATCCCAAATGTAGGTAACACCATTTCATGGGCTGGGACTTGAACTGTATAAAAGTGAAGGAATTTGGCTGAGAAAACAGGCTAGCAAGCAAGGGAGGTTACATTTATTCTCTCCAGGTTCTGGACTGTGTATGTGTGGTACTTTAAGTTCCTGCCTTGACCTCCCTGTTACAATGAAGAGTAACCTGGGATTATAAGCCAAATAAACATGATATTTTGAAATGTGTTTGCCTTGTGGAAAGGCTAAATGACTAATTGAAGCAATTAACATATTTTCCCTTTTGTGTGCAATGAATAAATTGAAATCGTCTATTTTATCAATTTCTAGGTATAATATGTGTTATTAACCATAATCATCATGTTATACAACAAATCTGAGTTTTTTTTCCTAATGGAAAGTTTATAGCCATTAATAAACACATTCCCAAACCCTGCCTTCCTCAGAGCCAGGAACTTAGCATTCCATTCCCTGCCTCTGTGAGTGTGGCTCTCTTTTAAGTTCTGCATATATGACCAACAGTATGAGAAATGCTAAAATGGTTTTGTTCTGTTTCTTCAAGGAAATGTGTTCTCTTCCCAATGTTTAAATCCTGATATTTCTTAGACAGAATTTGATTTTTTCCTTTAAATTCATTGTCAGAGAGACAAAGACAAATATATGTACAATGAAGTAGAATTAACCAAGGACCAGAGAAAAGAGCATAAATAGAGACACCAGAGGACTAGAAAGAGAAACAGCGATGGTCCCTATAGAGAAATAAAACCACTCCACTCCTGAAGAAAGAGACCTTCCTACCACAGCAAAAACATCTCAACCGCTCCCTGACTCCCACAGACTCAGCAGAGCACCGAATATGCCCTGTGCGTGAGATTTACCTTGTCTTGATTCTCTGGGCTTCCATTACTGAAGATGGCAATAATGATTGCTACTCAAAAGCTAACAGTAAATGTAACTTACAGACTCTCCTTCCCACCCGGGGATTCTGCCTAGAACACAGGGAAATCACCCGTGAGTGGAGGGTATTCAGGCCACAGATTTGACTTGATTCCAAGCTTCTTGGCATATTTTACTGGCAGACAATTGTTTTAGGGGATTAAATAAGCAAAAAACAGGAACAATTTTGTATTGTTCATTTCTTCTGCATGTGATTGGAGGAGAGATAAAAGAGAGGGACATTGGTGTGTGTGTGTATGTGTGTGTGTGTGTGTGTGTGTGTGTGTGTGTGTGATGGATGATACTGCCTCCGTTTTGGAGAAATATAGATTATGTTGCATTTAGGTCAAAGATGTTTCTCATTTTCTCATTAAGATCATGTGTTCTATGAAAAAGTTGTTATTTATTGGGAAATGCATAACTCTTTGGCCTTAGAATAAGGAAAGCATGGGGAGAATGGAAAGGCATGTCTGGCCATATCTAGGACTGAAAAGAATCTGAGTGCAATTAGAATTGAAGGCTTCAACCCTACCATGACCTTGTCTGAAGTACTTTAGAGATGCCCAACCTGTGAGGTCATTTTCAATGTGTAGTTTAGAGTTTGGAGAAATATGTTAACTGTAGGTGAATTTGGCCTCTTTTGTCTTGATAAAAGCTGAACTGAGTCAACCCTTGTGCACCACAGGTGTGGCTTTTAGGAAGACAAGTTGGGGTTTGAAATAAGAAGCAAAGGGGTGCTTCCCCTAGTAGGAAGGGGGGTGGATGCTAGATACTGAACAGGAGTGTAAATGAGGATGCTTGCTAAAGTGCTGCTCATTACACATGCAGCTGTCCATCTGTCCATCTTCTGTTTATTTATTGTCTTCTCTGGGGAACGGGGGACAGGTTTTGCATTCAGTCTTAAGCTCCTGTTTCATCTGTTAAATGGGCATAGTTGACTCAAACTCTGTATTCACATCTCTTCTAGACACAGAGATGAGTGTGTTTAGAAGAATTAGGATGTAGGTTGCTGTGACAAAACACCCAAGACTCTACTTTCCAAGGAGGAAGGACTGATTTGGGCTCACAGTTTCAGAGGCATCAGTTTGTGGTGGTTTGGTCTTATCACTAGGAACCCATGAAGAGACAGAGAGTTCAGAGTAGAGCAAAGCCAGTCTACTCATGGAAGCCAGAAAGGAGGAGGGTGGACTTCTCATATTCCCCTTAAGGTCATTCCCCCAATGACTTAACATCCTTCCCCTGGGTCCTGCCTCCTAAAGGGTCCACCATCTCCCAATAGCGCCACAAGCAGGTGACCAGGACTTTAGCAACTGAGCCCTTGAGAGATATGCTGGCTGATTTTATGTCAACTTGGTACTTCTGGGAGGAGGAAATCTCAACTGATAAATGTTTATAAACATTGATAAAATAAGATTGGGCTGTAGACAATCCTGTAGGGTGCTTTCCCAATAAGTGATTGATTTTTGAGGACCTAGCCCATTGTGAGTGGGGCTACCCTTGGATGGTGGTCCTGGGTGCTATAAGAAAGCAAGCTGAGCAAGCCATGGGGAGCAAGCCAGTTAGCAGCATTCTTCCATGGCATCTGCTTCAGCTCCTGCCTCCAAGTTCCTGCCCTTCTTGAGTTCATGCCTTGGCTTTTCTCATCAGACTGTGATTCAGGATAGAGAAGTCAAACGAACCCTTTCCTCTCCAAGTTGCATTAGGTCATAGTGTGGCAATCCAGTAACAGTAACCCTAACTAATACCAGGGCCTTTAAGATCCAAACCACATCAAAGAGAAAGACAAGTGTCCCTCTCTACCTCCCCATTTCCTGATGCCTCCCTGGTAGAGGCAGCACCACCTTTAGCATGGTTGCAGTGCAGGAGTTTTTAATGATGGCTGACGACAGCAGGGAAAACAGGGTCCGAGGAAAAAAACCAAGAGAAAAGGCGGGAAGGATAGAGCATGAAGGGGCAGCTGCCAGGAGTTCGACAAACAAACACTTAGTCAAACTTTAGGACAAACTCCCTCTCCCCAAAGAACAGAGAAAGGAAAGCCAAAGCTAATACTTGGGTTGCATATGGATTATGTTAGATAATATATATTCTGTACATAGTGAGTGCTGGATATATGGTAGCCATTAAAATAATACTAATAAATCTAAATGAATCCCACCTGGAACTATTTATTTGTGGAGGAATCTGGAGAGAGAGGTAGGGCAGATCGGGGGGCCTCTGGGAATGAAATAATATTATTTAAAACATCAACAAATACTAAAACCATCGAAGCTTTGAATAGTAGAGCTGGGAAATCCATTATTTCAGTTTAACACTCTCATTTTACGAATCTATGGACTGAGTACACAAGGGATGGTGTGCCTGGCTCCACATGTAGGCTCTGAAGTTCCGGGGCCACACAGACTAACTTCTGTGATCAAGTTTCCCCATTTCCTAAGAAGTTCTCCTTATCTTATATCTATAAATACGTTCTAAATGATGTCTGTTGCAGACTTCTCTTTGCGGAGACATTATAGACACCCCCCCCATGCACCTATCAACATGCATGGAACCATTGGGGGTGGGAAATAATACATTGGAGACTCATTGACAAATGTCATCCCCTAAGGGAATGAAAGACTCCATAGAAAAGACCATTAAGGAGATGCTAAAGCTTTCAGGTGCTCTGAAAGCACCAGTTCCTGTTGTTCACATTTACACACAGTGACAACCTTGTTCAGATGGTAAAAGGAGCTTCTAAACCTTATTCATCATATAAAGTTGGTCCCTTTAGGAGCAGGGTCAAGAAAGGGCACAGATGTGGGTGTGGCCAGTGCAGAGATGGGGAGAAAGATCCAGCAAGGGGGCTGTGGGGTTCACTACATGCAGAGGCAGGGCTTGAGGGTTCCCAGCTGTGTCCATTGGAGGTGTTTCAGTGATGATGGTCTTACCTTGGGACCCCTTGTACTTTACAAACTGGGATGTAGTGTCCCAGGCTAGAAGTGATGGCTTCAAAGTGGCAAGCCAGTATTAGCGTCCTCTAAGATGTTTGTTTATTTAGTCTTTTCTAGGATGTCAGGAGGTCATACCACAATCATTAGTTCCAGGTTAAGACAAGTGTGTGATGTGCTATCTAAGGTAACTGCTATGTTTGTGACCAAATGGGGCACTGATTTTGCCATTCAGATCTGGCTCACAGTGCTGGCTAGTTTTATGTCAACTTGGCACAATCTACAGTCATCTGAGAGGAGGGAATCATGATTGGGAAAATACCTCCATAAGGTTGGAATGTAGGCAAACGTGCAGAGCATCTTCTTAATTAGTGCTTGATGAGGGAGGGCTTGGCCCATTGTGGGTAAGGCTGCCCCTGGGTTGGTGGTCCTGGGTCCTATAAAAAAAAATCAGGCCGAGCAAGCCATAGGGGCAAACCAGTAGGTAGCACCCCTGCATGGCCTCTGCATCAGTTCCTGCCTCCTGGTTCCTGCCCTGTTTGAGTTCCTGCTCTGACTGCCTTGATAATGAATGAGGATATAGAAGTATAAGCCAAATAAACCTTTTCTTCTCCACATTGCTTTGGTCATGGTGTTTCATAGCAGCAAAAGTAACCCTGACTAAGACACTCGCTAAGAAATCCTTTGCTATAGGAGTAAACTTGACTTAGCATCTGTTTACTCACAAAACCAAACTCTGATGGAGCTCCTAATGAAGAAAGGCCCACACTACTGTGTCTCTATAACCGATTTCCCATACTCATGGTTTCCTTAGAAACCATCTGGTCCTTCCTCTTCCTGGGCTTCCCAGAGACCTACCACAAGCAAGTCTTACTTCCCATGATCTTCCAAGTTTTCTCTCAGAGAGCCCAAACCCAGAGCTAGGCTAAAGTACCAAAGATAAATGCTGAATCTAAAATGGTGTGAGTGGGCTGGGAGAGTGTTTGAGGGGTAGAGCATGTGTTTAGTGTGCAATGGATTCAAGCCCCATGACCAATATATCTTTAAAGAATGAAAACACACATCAAAAAGTAAAAATAACAATAAAATATTTTCAAAAACAAAGAAAAAATTTTAAATTAAACCCTAACAATAGTGATGTTGGATGGCAAAGGAAGATAAAACACAGAAATTCAGATACTCCTCCTCTTTTCTATCTGGTACAGAAGAATGTGAATTTTAATTTAAATACAAATTCTTATTGATAAGAATTTATATTATATAATATATATTACATTATATATTTTATAATATATATAAATATACATTTAAATGTCTAGATGTATACAATGTATATACACCCATATGAATATATAAATGCACAAATAGAGTATATAAAATATTTATTTGTTTACTTAAAGTTTGAAATTTCAATAGCTTCCAGAGCCAAAGCTCCAGCTCAACACATGGCCTGATCTCCCATGGGAGATAAGAATGGCTAAGATAATAAGATGTTCTCAGCAGTAGCACGTGTCCTGAAATCAGGCTGAGTCTTAGGACTTTAGCCTTGTTGCCATCCTTGGATGAAATAATCCCTGAAGTTTTCCATTTACTGAGACATTCTACTGCTGAACCCTTCCTTCTAGAATCTGGAGGAAACAGAAGCCCTACATCTTTCACTGTGGCCTTTTCTCTTCCTAAGGCTCACCTCAGAACACTGCCCACTAAGTTATCAAAGAGGCAGGTACGTTCTGAGTGCACACCCGTGTCGTCATCTATGACCTCAGCCCCACCCCACCCCCGACCAATTGCTCTGTGCATGAGAGTCTGGATTCTATGAATTTTTTTCTGAGATTGCTTTTTTTCAATCCTTGTTTCCCCATAGGGAGCTCAGCTTAATTGACTGTGGATGTTACTAGCAGCCAGATGGTTCAGAGACAGGGGATTTTAATGCAAGGGGTCTCTGTCCTTCAGAAGGAAGCAATTGCTGATGTTTCGGCTGTCTGAAATGCCACAGGTGGAGGCAATTCCTGCTCCCTCAGTGCAGGGCACAATCTCACCGGCAGCCCATCTGCCAGCCTGCAGAGCTCTGCAGGGACAGACAGAGCATCATGGTATCTGGTTCTAGTTCAAATCCCCCTCATTTGCACGTGAATATTGGGGCTCAAATAAGCTTCCACCACCGACCAAGGGGATCAACTTAGTCCCTGGCAGACAAGGAAGTGGAGTTCAGATCACTCAGATCTCAAAGAGTAATCAGTTTTGTCCGTTTTCTGGATCTTAGCAATTGATGTATGATGCACCTTTGTTTAGGGTGCATTTACTCTACTTTATAATATGAATAAACAGACAAATTAGTGTAAAAAGGAAATGAGACCACAAATAGATCTGCACAAAAAGCTTGGTAAGACAGGTTGAAGTTGGATGTCTCCAAGGAGTGTAGCTTTACGAGAGAAATCCAGAGTCAATCAAAGGCCATGATCTGGGCTTAACTCTGGTGTCAGAGCCTTAGAATTCCCATCAGGAATCTTCCCTGCCCATGAAGTTCTCTTGCACCCAGATTTAGTGATCTCAGATCTGGTTACAGCAGGAAGCTCTAAGGAAGTATTACTGCTGTTCACATCACCTGGTTGTTACGGTTTGGATGTCGCTTAGTTTGTCCCTCAAGAGTTCATGAATTGGCAACTTGGTTCTCAGGGTGGCACTGTTGGGTGGACCTTAGAGCCAGGAAGACAGTTCAAGTGGTCAAGTGCTTGGCTTGCAAGCATGAGGTTCCCTGTTAGATCTCAAATAGAAAAGCCTGACATTGTGGTATGCTCGTAATGCCGGTACTGGGGAGGCAGGCCCAAGCTAGTGCCAGTGGTTCACGAGCCAGCCAACCAGGCCAGCCATACTCAGTGAGTTCCAAGCCAGAGGGGGAAGACCCTGTCTCACAAACAAGATTGGTGGTGGTGCCTGACTACACACAAGTTGCCTTCTGGCCTACACACACACACACACACACACACACACACACACACACAAATTTAAAAGAAAACTTAAGTAATCTCTGTATCCACTGTCAGGGAAGGTGCACTGCAGATATGGTCCTGTCAGGACAACAGAATAGCATTTGATAGCAGCAAAGGCTGAGTAGGACAGGAGGCAACAGGAACCATCTCACACTATGCTGAAGGTAAAACATGGTACAGTGACGCAGTAAACACCTTTGACAGCGTTGCATATGATTAAACAGGATTCTTGTCTTTAAACTAGTCCCCTAGGCAAAACACCTTAAATAATAAGTAAATAAATAAATTCACAAAGACATTTGTATATGGACATCAGTAAGTCTTTTTATATGTTTTTATTATTATTATTATTATTATTA
>CABHPH010142911.1:795-21191 GCA_902168325.1 Peromyscus nudipes
TTGGTTGGTTGGTTGGTTGGTTGGTTGGTTGGTTGGTTGGTTGGTTGGGGGTTTGATTGGGGTTTTGGTTGGTTGGTTGGTTGATTTGAGGCAGGGTCTTCTTACTATGTAGCCCTCATTGGCCTGAAACTCACTCTTTAGACGAGATAGGCCTTCAACTCACAGAAATCCGTTCACCTGCCTCTGCCTCCTGACTGCGAGGATTAAAGGCGTGCGCCCCCATCCTCAGCTGTTGGTTTTTAGGCCAGGATCTCCTGTTTCCCAGGCTGACTTCAGATTTGCTATAGCTGAGGATGACTTGGAACTTCTGAGCCTCATGCCTCCATCTCCCAGGTGTTGGGATTACAGGCCTTCAGCATATAAATCTTGCTATGTCTTGTTTAAATCATGACTACCCCTTTCTTGGAATACGTGGAATGTTCAATTGAATGTGGACTTTTGGGTATGAGCTGTTTCAGAAATAAGGTACCTCATTGGCTCATCCAAGGTTGAGAATCTACCAACTGCTACCAGGAAGATTTGGTGTGTCACCAACTAGTATGTGTAAAGCTTTGCCCACCTTCTTTTACCACATTCCTTTTCCTCATAAAGGAAGCTGTCAACTGTTGTGACTCTTACTTAGTGGCGGTAGGAACTGAGACATCACTCTACACTGTGGCCCACAGCAACCTGAACAATTCCTTTAATCTTTGGGGGATTTAAACTCAGGTAAAACTTTTTTTTTTTTTTTTTGGTTTCAAGACAATTTCCAAATGAGCCAGTAAGAAGAGAATTGGAGACTGGCAAGATGATAGCTTGGTGAGTGAAAAATACCTATCACCAAGCTCTTTGTTTGGTTTTTGTTTTTGTTTTTGTTTTTGTTTGTTTTGAAGACAGGGTTTCTCTGTGTACCTCAGCTGTCTTGGAACTCGCTCTGTAGACCAGGCTGGCCTGGAACTCAGAGATCCGCCTGCCTCTGCCTCCCGAGTGCTGGGATTAAAGGCGTGCACCACCACCGCCCAACTCCTATCACCTAGTTTTAATGACCTAGCTTGAGTTTAATCCCCAGGACTCACAGGAAGGTAGAACCAACCCTGAAAGTTGTCCTTTAATCTCCCAATACATGCCAGGACACGCACACACAGGAGTGTTTGCCTTGCAAGCCTGAGGACCTGAGTTTGATTCTCCAGCATCCATGTAAAAGCCAAAAGCTACAACACACATCTGAAATCTCATGTGTGTGTGGGGGGGAGCACAAACCAGAAACAGGTGGATTCATGGATTCATTAGCCAGCCAGCCTAGCCTGTTAAGTGAGAGACCTTGTCTCAAAAAATAGGGTGGAGGCTGGAGAGATGGCTCAGTAGTTAAGAGTGGTTCTTCTAGAGACATAGATTCAATTCTTAGCACCCGCATGGTGGCTTATATCAGGCTGTAACTCCAGTTCCAGGGGTCTGACACTCTCTTCGGGCCTTTGCAGGCAGTAGGCATGCACTTGGTACACAGACATCCGTGCAGGCGAAGCACCCTGTCTTAGTCGCTGTTCTGTTGCTGTGCAGAGACGTCATGACCGAGGCAACCGCTACAGGAGAAAAGCGTTTAACTGGGGCCTTGATCAGAATTTCAGAGGTTTAGTCTATCACCGTGATGGTAGGGAGCATGGCCGAGGCACGCAGGCAGACGCTGGAGCAGTAGCTGAGAACTACATCTAGATCCACAGAGAGAGAGCCACTCTGGGTTTGGCATGGGCTTTTGAAATCTCAAGGCCCACCCCCAGTGACACACTTCTTCTAACAAGTCCACACCTCCTAATCCTTCTAATCCTTTCAAACAGTGCCACTCCCCATTGACTAAGTGTTCAAATATATCAGCCTTTGGGGACCATTCGTATTCAAACCAGCACACACCCCTACATATTAAAAAAATAATATTAAAAATTTGAAAAACAACAAAACATGGAGTCCAGCATCGTGGTGCACATCTTTAATTTCTAGCGCTTTGGGAAACAGAGGCTGGCCGTCTCTGTGAGTTCAAAGCCAGCCAGGGCTCTATAGTGAGACCTTTTATCAAAAATAAAATATCTGAAGAGATTTTTGCCTGCATGTATGTGAACTATGTTCATGCCTGGTACCCTCAGGGTTAAAAGAGGGTATAAGATTCCTTTGAACTGAAATTATAGTTATGAGCCATCCTGTAGGTGCTGGGAATCGAACCTGGATCCTCTTCAAGAACAATAAGTGCTCTTCCCTTCTGAGCCATCTCTCCAGTCATGACCCCCACACCCAATTTTGATAAGTGAGCAGCTAGATAATAGTGTCTCAAAAAATAATAAAATAAAAAGGACTGGAGAGTTTGCTCAGTGGTTAGTTACAGAGGACCCAGGTTTGATACCCTGAACCCACATGGTGGCTCACAACCATCTGTGATTCCAGTAACAGGGGATCCAACAGGTACACAAGTGATACACACACCTGCGTGCAGGTAAAGCTTCATATGCATAAAATAAATAAATCTTTAAAAAATATCTGGGTGTGGTGGTGCATGCCTTTGATCCCAGCGTTCAGGAGGCAGGGGCAGCCGGATCTCTGAATTTGAGGCCAGCCTGGTCTCCAGAGTGAGTTCCAGGGCAGCCAGGACTACACAGAGAAACCTTGTCTTGGAAAACCAAAATAAATAAATAATAAAATAGTGATCAAGAGAGACAACCAAGGTGAACTTTTTGGCTCCATGTGCTCTTCTATATTGTGTGCCTGCACACACATGTGCACATAAATCCACAAAAAGAAGGGTTTTAATTATTTTAAATTTTTTATTTAGATTTTTTTGTTTTATGTGTACAAGTATTTCGTCTGTGTGTATGTATGTGTACCACATGCATGCCTGGTGCCTGTGGGGATCAAAAGAGGGCATCAGATCCCCTGGAACTGGAGTGATGAATGGTTGTGAGCCACCATGTGGGTGCTAGGAATCGAACCCTGGTCCTCTGTAAGATTAACAATTGCTATTGATCACTGAGCCCTCTCCACCAGGCTCCCACTTGCCCCGCCCCTCTCCAGTAAGTGAACTAGACAATAGCGTACTTGGGATGGGGTCCTAATCTGTTAAATTAAGATAAGAGCCACTAGGGTTCCTTAAGGGGCTTAGGACATGTCTTATTGTAAAGGTGGTTTCTGGCCAGAGTTTTAGAAAATTGTAATTTTGTAACTGGAAAAGGAGAAACCTCCTTAAGAAAATGTTAATTGTGCTGAAATTTGTGATACTTGGCTGGCGAGAGTCTTCAACCAGACTCTGGGGGTAAGGGTTCCTTTCCTTCTTCACGACTCCATAATCTTTCCTGTCTTTCTATCCTGCCTCTTTGCCGGCCCTCGTATATCTAGTAAGTTCTGTTGTTTATCTTCCCTCATCCCTCAAAGCCTCAGTGGTAGGCTTAGTACCTCTCAGCTCTGGGGCTTTTCATCCTCATGGCCAAACAGATGGTCATTGAGGCCTGGTTGTCTCCCTTTACTGACATTGCTCACTTTGCCTGAGACATGTTAATTTTCTAAGGAAACATGAAAAACAGGTTTCTGACTACTCGAAATATTTCCATTTAAGTTAACTCAAATTCTGGGAACAGGGCCAGTTGAAAGGTCGCAGGAGTTGGATGGTGGTGGCGCATGCCTTTGATCCCAGCACCCGGGAGGCAGAGGCCGGCGGATCTCCAAGTTCAAGGCCAGCCAGAGCTGTTACACCCCCACCCCCACCTCCAAAAAAAGATCAAATGAGACAAAGTTTAAAAACAGTATCTTAGCCGGGCGGCGGCGGTGGCGGCGGGCGGCGGCCCACGGCGGCCCACGCCTTTAATCCCAGCACTCGGGAGGCAGAGCCAGGCGGATCTCTGTGAGTTCGAGGCCAGCCTGGGCTACAGAGCGAGATCCAGGACAGGCACCAAAACTACACAGAAAAACCCTTTCTAAAAAAACAAAAAAAAAAAAAAAAAAAGGAATAGTAAGAGGGATGAACCCCTCAGACAAAATTAGCCTTAGAAGACACTGACTTTACCCTTGGTAAGCAGGAGGTTTCTCTGGAGCTTCTGCAGTGGACTTCAGGGTGATCAGAGCTGCCTTTGTGGGAGCACTGATTGAGACAGTGAGTTCATGGGCATCTTCTGGGCAACCCCCTTCACCTCAGGAGGTTAAGAGTAACACGTATTCCAAGACATGACTTTTCTTCCAAGCTAGTCACTTTTGAAGCCAAAGATTATCTCTTTCAGGTATTTGAAATTATGTAGACGTCTTGATTGAGGTAGGGTGGCAAAAGATTGGGGGATACAGAGAATACTGTCTTTGGTGACAGTGCCGGACAGAAGTCCCTGATACATGCTGGTCCAAAGAGCTCACTGTTGTTGTTTATGAAACTGAATTTTCCTTTTTATTTCCTTAGTTTGAAATCTGCAGCTTATACTTTGTTTTCAGCACGGGAGAAACTTATTCCATGTTTTACTGCTCCCCCATGTCCCACTCCCCCCCTTTACATACAGTGTGTGGGTGTACACATGCTAGCCAAGAATGTTAAAGAAGGATACGTTATTGTTGGTCAGGTGCTTCTAGGCTCATTTTTCTTGCAGGAGCAACAAGGACTGTGGGCCCCAGTGGGTGCAGACCGTGTCGTGGCAGAGGTGGGTGGGGGATGGGGGGACTCCCTTCCTTCACTGGTCTCCTGATTCTGCTTGCTGGAGAAGGCTTTGAGTTCCAGGCTGTTGATTTGCCCCTTCTCCTCAGAAGCACCATAGACTTTGTCCTGGTAACAGAGAGATAGGGTCAAAGTCTGCCAAACAAAAACACCTAAGAACCTGTAAGGTTGCCGTGAAGCTGGCCCCTAGGTAAGATGGACCTGGCAGGCAATGGTCAGCACACAGCCTTGTGCTGGACTAGCGCTGTTTTTTACCATAAAAAGATCCAGTGAGCACCAGTTCGGTATTGTTCTCGAGCCCGTAATTTCTGAAAAGACACAGGACTAAGAGGATTATTCTTTATAAATCTTGTGTTTCCAGTTCAAGGATTTAAGTCTCTGTTCACAGACCTAAAAACTGTTCATGGGTTAAGTATGAAACTGAAGTTCCAATCCCAGGCACCCACTTAGATGCCAGGAGTGGTGGCTCACTTGTAATCCCAGCACATGACAGAGACGGGGGAGCTCCAGGGCGAGTTGGCTCACTACATTAGCTAAACGAGGGAGTTCTGGGTTTGACTGAGAGACCGTGGTGAAGAGAGAAAGACACCCAACATCAGTCTCTGGGCTCCACGTGCACACATGTGCACCCACAAGAATATGAACATGCATACAGTCACTCATAGTAAGAAACAGAAAACAGGGTTCTCCAAGATTTCCAGCTGGGGCAAGATTAAACCCCATGGCAGAAACTTCTGCTCATATCCCCAGTTTATTTCTGCTACTTTTTGTTAATCAGATAAGTGGCTTTTGGCTTGGGTTTCATCTCCAAAAGATTAGAGATCAACTTTCAACTCCTTTCCAGCTCTAAGCTTTAGGAGCCTCTGTCCTAGGCCCGGTTCAGGGAGTAAAGAAGCTTACCAAAGTAGCTTACCACAAGCAAGAATCTTTGTTACCCAAGGAGCCTGGAGATGTCTTTTTGGCCCAAGTAACAGTGAGCTCTCTGGATCAGCATGTGTCAGGGAACTTCTGACCAGAATCGCCACCAAAGACAGTGTTTTTCCACCTTCTCAGAGTTTACCATCCTGCTCCAGTCAAGACTTCTGTGAAATTCCAGGCACCTATCTGGGGGATCTTTGACTTCAAAATTTACTATTTTGAAGCTCAAATTAAAAGATGCCAGCGTGGTGGCACACAACTATAATCCATCCAGATATGCAGGGCGCCAAGGCAGGAGAATCGCTGTGGTTTTCAGGCTGTATAGTCCAGACTAGGTTGAACTCTGTATCAAGATTCTGTTGGGCAGGTGAGATGGCTCAGGAGATAAAGGCTGTCAGTCCTGTGGGCTTGAGTTCCACCCCCTCCACACATGCTCATACACAGCCACAAAAATAAAAATAAAAATGTAATTTAGGGGCCGCAGAGATGGCTCTGCGGTTAGCAGCGCAGGCTGCTCCTCCTGGATTCAATTCCCAGCCCTGACGTGGTGGCTCATCTCCTGTAACTCCAGTTCCAGGGGATCTGACACCCTCTTCTGCCCTCCTCGGGCACCAGGCACACGTGTGGTGCACAGACAGACACGCAGACGAAACACCCGTACACCCGTAAAATAATAATTGAAAAATCTTACTGTAACTTAAAAAAAAAAAAAGGATTCTGTCAGGGTGACCTTCAAGACGACTTGGCAAGAAGTGTTTGCCGCTAAGCCCAACACCCTGAGTTCGACCCCTGGAGCCTACCTGGTAGAAGGAGAAAACTGACTCTTTGGTTGTTTGACAACACCCCGCTGTAGCACAGACACCCATGCACAGACACACAAAACAAAAACCAAAAATTTTGACAAAATAAAGATGAAAAGATTTAAAGATCTTTTTAAAGATGGCTCTGCTGTTCAGAGCTCTTTTGGCTCACCTGGACAGCCTAAGTCCAGGTCCCAGTATCCACGTCCAGGAGCTGACAGGCACCCGTCACTCCCCCTTGCACGGGGATAAAATGTCTCCGTTCTTAGGCACTAACACTCACATACACGTAAGTAGACACAGACACATGTGTATTTTCTTCCCTGAGTGTTATGTATTGAGGTGCGGTATGTGCACATGAGTCCAGGTATCAGTGGAGGCCGGAAGAGAGTGTCAGAGTTCCTGGAGCTGAAATCACAGGTGGTTGTGATCTGATATGGGTGCTAGGAACTCAGGTCTCTGCTTAGCCATCTCTCCAGCCCCTCATCCATATAATTTAAAATAATAAACTATTCTTTCTTAAAATTTATTTTATGTGTATGGGTGTTTCGCCTGCATGTGTCTGTGTAGAGCGTCCATGCAGTGCCCCGAAGAGGGCAGCAGATCCCCTGGAAGTAGAGCCACAGACCATTGTGAGCTGCCCCATGGGTGCCGGGAATCAAACCAGGGTCCTGTGGAAGAACACTCAGTGCTCCTAACCACTGAGCCATCTCTCCAGCCCCTAAAATAATAAAATATTCTTAAGAGACTTACTTGGGGCTGGAGTGAGAGTGAGTTGGTAAAGTGCTTTTGCAAACCCCAGGACCTGAGCTCAAACCCCTAGAGTCTATGTTGAAAAAAGATAGATTAGGACAAATAAATAAGTATATAGCCAGGTGTGATGGCTCAATCCTAATCCCAGCACAAGAGGATCCCCACGCCGGGCGGTGGTGGCGCACACCTTTAATCCCAGCACTCGGGAGGCAGAGGCAGGCGGATCTCTGTGAGTTCGAGGCCATCCTGGTCTACAGAGTGAGTTCCAGGAAAGGCACAAAGCTACAGAGAAGCCCAGTCTTGAGAAAAGAGAGAGAGAGAGAGAGAGAGAGAGAGAGAGAATCCCCGAGGCTCATTGGCCAGCTACCCTAACTACTTGCCCAGTTCCACACCAATGAGAGTCCCTGTCTCAAAAGTCAGGGTGCAGCTGGTGGGAGGGATCAACAGGTGAAGACCGGTGCTGTCAGCCAACCTCAGTTCAACTCCAGGGGGCCCCGCATGGTAGAGGGAAAGGGCTCAGTCCCTCAAGTTGTCCTCTGACCTCTACCTGTGCCCGTATACACACACACACACACACACACACACACACACACACACACACAAATGAATAGGAATAACAGCCAAAGTTGTCCTCTGGCTTCTATATAGATATGTGTGTGTGCACATGCCCAAACATGCACACATGCACATTTGCCACACTCAAATAAAAATTAAAAAGGACTCTGTCTTGAAAAATATAAATAATTAATTAATTAATAAAGCTCACACGGAGCTCCTTCCCTCTGCTTTCTCTGTACCTCCAAGCATACAGCTGAACAGCAGCAACCTTAAAGGGTCTTTCCATAAACACAGGGCTTGGGTCCTCAGGTGCATATCCACAAGACTCAGAAAGTGTCGTCCCTTGTGCCCTATACCCTATGATTCAAAGTAATTAGTTTGGCCTTTTTCCTTAGTTTCTTAAATCCTGAAATGAGATATGGATTTGGGGTGGGGGTTTACAGTGGGGAGATTCCGGTCCTTCCGTAAACCTGAGCTTTCTCTCTCTTCTGCAGTCTTCATGGGGAGGACAGGGAAGCAGAAAGAGCAAGAGAAAAGACGCAGCCTTCTGAGATCTAAAAGGAGACAATGAGGTGACAGGTCCCCCTGCCCTGGTGCTGTGTTTCCACCCTTCTTATTTTAAAGACTGGCCATTCCTGGCATGCCCTGGCAATCTGTCCCCTCTGGGCCGCTCCTAAAGCACTTGGATCCCGAAACTGAACTTCTTTACCTGGTTTATACATAAACATACAGTAAGAGCCTGTTGGAGCTGGCATTGTGCAGCCTGGGTCTGTTTCCTGGAAAGGGGTGTGCGGCCAGTAACAGACAATACATTTGTCTACATTTGTCTCTAGTCCTGATCCCTCCGCAGCCCCGTTCTGTAAAGCCTTGTAGGGAGCAACTCCAGCTTGCAGCATATCTTTGCTGTTTGGGGAGGCACACACTGGAGAGGATGATATTGTGGGTCTGGTCTACTCATGGCTCCTGAATTATTCACACTCCAGACTCTGGAAACTGTGTTTGAACTTGTTGAGAACTACTGGACTCCATCTCAGGTCCTAAAGGGAACCATAGAAATGGTCCCACTTCTCCCTGCTGTGGTTTGGAAGAAATAACCACAAGTATAGCCTGGAGCCGTGCCACTTGTCTGCCCTCATGCCCTCCCAGCACCGTCCCCCTGACGCTTTTAACCCATTAGACCACAGCAGTGTGTCTTATATGCCCACATTTTGACATGCCATTCCTTTAAGCTGGATTCTCTGGTAGATTTGAATAGTTTTGCTTACTGAAGATAACCGTATTATTTCAGCCTATTAAAGCTAGTACATAGCAGGACATAGTGCCTCATGCCTGTAAAATCCCAGCATGTAGAAATCAGTTTGGGGCTGGAGAGACAGCTCAGTGATTAAGGGCACTGGCTGCTCTTCCAGAGGTCCTGAGTTTGGTTCCCAGCAACCACAGGGTGGCTCACAACCATCCATAATGGGATCTGATGCCCTCTTCTGTCATGCAGGCACACATGCAAATAGAGCACTCATATGCATAAATAAATCTTTTTTTTTTTTTTTTTTTTTTTTTTTGCTTTTTCGAGACAGGGTTTCTCTGTGTAGCTTTGCGCCTTTCCTGGAACTCACTCTGTAGTCCAGGCTGGCCTCGAACTCACAGAGATCCGCCTGCCTCTGCCTCTCGAGTGCTGGGATCAAAGGCATGCGCCACCACCGCCCGGCAAATAAATCTTTAAAAAAGAAAGAAAGAAGTTTGAGGCCAGTCTAGGCTGCATAGTGAATTCTGGGACAGCCTTGTCTATAGAGTGAGACCCCTATAAATAAATAGATAGGTAGGTAGGTAGGTAGGTAGGTAGGTAGGTAGGTAGGTAGATAGATAGATAATATAGGACATGGTGACACAAGGCTGTCATTATCAGCATTTGGGAGGTGAGGAGGATCAGGATCTCAAGGTCATCTTCAGTCACATGGCAACCCAGAGACCAAGCTGCGGTATACAAAAACCTATCTCAAAAATTTAACACAAGAACACTAAACAATAGCCAGGTGGACATGGCACACACCTTTAATCGAAACACTTGGGGAGGCAGGAAGATCTCTGAGGCCAGCCTGGTCTACAGAGTGAGTTCCAGGACAGTCAGGGCTACACAGAGAAACCCGGTCTTGAAAAACAAACAACAACAACAAAATGTCAGTTCATTTATTACATGGTGAAAATTTTCCTTTCTCATATGTTTTTCCTGAATAGTTAGAGCCACTGAGTGTCTTGGGAGACACAGGAGTGGCAGAATGGACCTGCCCTTGGAAGTCAGACCTGAACTGACCTCCCTGCCCTTGTTAAGGAGTGGACAGGGAGTTCTCTCTAGAAAGGATGCCACTTTCAGGCATCCCTGCTCGAAGGTAAAAACCTGTGGGAGAGAGCCAGCGCAGTGGAGGGCTTTGGTTATGCTGGCAAGTGACTCGAAACACCGGGAGAGGGCTGGTGAGATGCCCCAGAGGGTAGAGATGCTCACTGCCGAAGCTCTGACCCCTGAGACCCACATCGGGGAAAGAAACAACTCCTGCAAGTTGCCCTCTGACCCTCATCTCTCTCTCTCTCTCTCTCTCTCTCTCTCTCTCTCTCTCTCTCTCTCTCTCTCTCCCCCCTCTCTCTCACACACACACACACACACCACACGACACACACATAATAAAAACGGGGAGGGCCAGAGAAACTTGCCTGGCGTGTGTGAAGACCTGTCTTCAGTCCCTAGCACGGGTGTGAGGGTCCTCTCTTTCACTCCAGAAATCACCATGACTGATATTCGATCCCTCACAGAGGAGCTTCCTTCTTAGTGAGAAGGAGGGGAGAAATGCTGTTTCTAGTTGCTCTGCTTTCAGCTCACTGAGCTGAATTTACAATACACTATATGTGCCCCTCTCCATCACTGTATGCCATTATGATTTTGTTTTTGTTTTGAATCAGGGTTTTGCTATGTAGCTCAGGCTGGCCCCTAGACTCATGGCAGTTCCCTTGTCTCAGCCTTTCAAGAGCTGGAATTTCAGGGGTATGCCACCATTAGTGTGTGTGTGTGTGTGTGTGTGTGTGTGTGTAGACAAGGTCTTGCTTTGAATATCCTAGTAATCACTATATAGCTCAGGCTGACCCAGACTCATGACAATACTCTTGCCTCAGTCTCTCCCAAGTGATGGGATTACAGGTGTGTACCACCAGGCCCAATATATTCATGTTGCTTTAAACCACTTTCCTTCCCATCTGAGATCTTTGAGCCAAGTTTATATTGGATTGCTAACTTCTTTGTCCTATACTACCTAGAGGGTGTCTCTAGCAGGCTCTGCCTAAGTTGACCCAGTTTCTCTAAGGAGACAGACCTGCTTGCCTGCTCAGGTAGGGGAGGAGGTGCTTTGAGGGGTAGAGAGCAGGAAAGTTGAGAGTCATGTGCTATGGAAAGATTTGGGCAAAGAGTAAAGTCCATCTACAGATTTGTTCCTAGCTTTCAGAAATCTAATACTGAGTGCCGGTGGGTCGGTGGTGGCGCATGCCGTTAATCCCAGTACTCAGGAGGCAGAGGCAGGCCGATCTTTGTTGAGTGTGAGGCCAGCCTGGTCTACAGAGTGAGTTCCAGGACAGCCAGGACTACACAGAGAAACCCTGTCTCAAAAAACAAAACAAAACAAAACAAAACAAAAAGGAAATAAAAAAAAAAAAAACTAATACTGAGCACATCAGACTATAGACCACTCTCACTTCCAGATTACCATCTTGGCATTTGGATCAGTTGGAGGCAGATGAGTACTGATTTTGCCCAAAATGCATCCCACAGCTCGTGCTTAGAGCCATTAAGAATGAGGAGAGCTCAGTTTACCACGAGGACACAACTTAGTCAAAGAGTGCTTGTTTAGTGAGTAGGAAGCCCTAGCTCAGTTCTCAGCATTGCATAAAGCTGGGTGTGGTGGCGCATTCCTATAATCCCCGCATTTGGGAGATAAGCGCAGGAGGATCAGAGGTTCAAGATCATTCTCAACCACGTAGCAAGTTCGAGGACAGCCTGAAGAGAGAAAAGAGGAAGGAGGGGACCAGGCGTGGTGGCTTGTACGTGTAGAAGATGTGTAATATGGGGAGGTGGAAACAGGTGGATCCCTCAGGCTGGCTGAGCAGCCAGCCTAGTATGCTCTGTGTCAACAACAGGTAAATGGCATCTGAGAAATGACACCTGAGATTGTCCCCTGGCCTCTATATGCACCAGCACACACATACATGCGTGCACACGTACACACACACACACACACACACACACACACACACACTCCCAAAAGGAAACACCCCTCAGATCTTTCTGGAAATTGGGCCATTTCAAAAAGGATCCAAGAATGAGCCACTGTTCCTGAGACCGTCCTTCATCTGGAGAACCAGCTCAGCTTGTTCTGCCTCTTAAGAAAGAAACCCCTCTCCTACAAGGGTCACTCTAAAGAAAGTTTTTTTTTTTTAATTTTATCTATTTACTTACTTATTTTGCTTTGCTTTGTTTTATATTGTTTGAGACAAGGTCTCCTGGAGCCCAGAATGGCCTTAAACTCAACTTTGTATCTGAGAATGACCTTAAACTCCTGCCCTTCCTGCCTTCATCTCCTGAATGCTAGGATGATGGGTGAGCCGCTATGCCAGGAATCCAACTCAAGGCTTTGTGCATGCTAGGCAAGCACTCCATCAACTGAGCTCCAGCTCCAGCCCTAGCTTAGCTTTTGAAGGGAAGCAATACAGTGTAGAGGAAAGAAGGTTCCTCAGGGACAGAAGAGATGCCTCAGTGGCTAGGAGCATGCACTGCTCTTGCACAGCACCTGCACTGGGTGGCTCATAATGGTTTGTAACTCCAGCTCCAGGAGAATCCAATGCTTCTGGCCTCAAAGGGTACCGGTACTCACGTGCATGCATGTGCACACACACACACACACACACACACACACACACGCTTTAAAAATAATCTATAAAGGAAGAGCACACCTCAGAGAAGCAGGAGAACTATGTTCTAATTCTGGTTCCAGCAGTGACAAGCCTTGGGACATCGGCTTAACTGTTTTTTGTTTTGTTTTGTTTTGGTTTGGTTTGTTTTGTTTTTGGTTTTTCGAGACAGGGTTTCTCTGTGTAGCTTTGCGCCTTTCCTGGAACTCACTTGGTAGCCCAGGCTGGCCTCGAACTCACAGAGATCCGCCTGGCTCTGCCTCCCAAGTGCTAGGATTAAAGGCGTGCGCCACCGCCACCACCACCCAGCTGGCTTAACTGTTTTAAGCCTCAGTTTTTCCAAACAGAAAATGGGAAAATCCTCTCCCTTCTGAATGGGGGAGGGGGACATTCGAGGGAAGTCGTGCATTAACACTTTGAGCTTTGTAGTTGTTTTCGGAAAAAAGTCCCAAAGGCCGTTTGTGGAGCTGATGATTTCTGAGCACAGCCTGGCCTCCTTTGTCTTGAGATCTCTGACCACCTGGAGATTTGTGGCTAGTTCCAAAGGGTATGAGTTATCTGACCGTGTGCACCACATGGGCTCTTCTGATTGTTGCCCCCAAGGGAAACTTTAAGCAACCATTTATAATTGTGGCTTGTTGGAACTTGGCACGCAGCTCGGTGGCGTAGAGCTGTGGCTTCTTCTAAAAGTCTGGTTCCAGAGCTCAGTCCATCCCAGGAGGTCAAGACAAGAGGAGTTGAAAATAGTCTTAGAATTGTTCTCACACACCCAGGATCCCCAAGGTTAGTTCTGGGAATCTCTAGTGAGATGAAAGGGAGGATTGCTTTGCAAGAGTGAGCACCAGACCGCACTTCAGACTTGCTACGAGCTTTGCTCCACATAAGATTTGGGCAGGAAAACAGACATTCCTCCCCTGTGAGCCGTCCACGTTCCCTTAAGATAGCTTTACAAATGAGCCACGCTTTCATCTGCCTGCCTTTGAGAAAGGCTTCAAGGGGCCCAGGACTCCTGGTGGCGTCTCAAGCAGCTTTCTAGCTTCACCCTTGTTTCTGCAGATCTGCCCCTGGGGCGTTTATTTCTATCAGGAGAGCGGCAAAAGCTATTGAGGGTGTATCTACATCTCCACCACGTAGATTCCTTTTAAAGATGTGTTTATTTCATTTTATGTGTGTTAGTGCTTACCCGTATGCAAGTGCACCGTGTGTGTGTGGTGCCCCCGGAGTCCCAAGGAGGGCATCCGGTTTTTCTTTTGAGATTTTATTTTTATTTTATGTGTAAGAGTGTTTGCCTGAGTGTGTGTCTGTGCACCATATGTGTGCAGTGCCCACAGAGGCTGTAAGAGAGCATTGGATCCATGGGACTAGAGTTACACAGTTTGGAAGAGCAAACAGTGCTCTTAACCACAGAGTGTGGTGGTATTGTGTTCCCCAAAATATTGTGCACCCTAATAAACTTACCTGGGGTCAGAGACAGAACAGCCACTAGATACACAGGCTGGAAAATGGTGGCAGTCACACCTTTAATCCTAGCACTCCAGAGGTAGAAATCCCTCTGGATCTCTGTGAGTTCAAGGCCACATTGGAACTGGCCAGGCGTGGTGACTCACACCTTTAATCCCAGGGAGTGAGCCTTTAATCCCAGGGAGTGATGGTAGAAAGCAGAAAGGTATATAAGGCGTAAGGACCAGAAACTAGCAGCATTTGGCTGGTTAAGCTTTCAGGCATTCGAGCAGCAGTTCAGCTGAGAGCCATTGGGATGAGGACACAGAAGCTTCCAGTCTGAGGAAACAAGACCAGCTGAGAAGTTGGCCAGGTGAGGTTAGCTGTGGCTTGTTCTGTCTCTCTGACCACCCAGCATTTCACCCCAATAACTTGGCCTCAGGTTTGATTTTATTAATAATAACTTTTAAGATTCATGCTACAACAGAGCCATCTCTCCAGCCTTTTTTCCTACAGAGTTTCTCTGTGTAGGCCTGGCTGTTCTGGAACTCCATTTGTAGACCAGGTTGGCCTTGAACTCACAGAGATCTTCCTGCCTCTGCTTCCTGAATGCTGGGATTAAAGGCATGCACCACCACCTCCCGGTGTGCGTTCTCACTCTCTCTCTCTCTCTCTCTCTCTCTCTCTCTCTATCTCTCTATCTCTCTATCTCTTTCTCTTTTAACACAGGGTCTTGCTATGTAGCCCTGGCTGGCCTATAACTAGATTTCATAGACCAAACTGGCCTTGAACTCACAAGAGATCCTTTTGCCTCTGCCTCCCAAGTTCTGGGATCACAGACATAAACCATCATGCCTCGCTCTAAATAGAATGTTTTCTTGTCCTCCCAAGGACTCCATTGCAATAAATTATCACTTTAATTCTTTAATACTCTTCTGTTTAATGCATTTTAAAAATCTCTCTTGACAAGCGGTGGTGGCGCACACCTTTAATCCCAGCACTCAGGAGGCAAAGGCAGGCAGATCTCTGTGGGTTCAAGGCCAGCCTGGTCTACAGCTAGAGTTCTAGGATAGCCAGAGCTACAGGGGGGGGGGGGAGCTAAAACAAAAGGAAACAAAACAAAAAAAAAAAAACAACAAAAAACTCTCTCCTTAATTATTTTTTGAGATAAGATTTCATGTAGCCAAGGCTAGCCTCAAACTCACTATATAGCTGAGGCTAGTTTTTTGTTTTTTTGGTTTTTTTTGGTTTTTTTTTTTTTTTTTTTTTTTTTTGGTTTTTCAAGACAGGGTTTCTCTGTGTAGTTTTGGAGCCTGTCCTGGCTCTCGCTCCGTAGACCAGGCTGGCCTCGAACTCACAGAGATCCACCTGGCTCTGCCTCCTGAGTGCTGGGACTAAAGGCGTGCACCACTGCAGCCCGGCCTGAGGCTAGTCTTAAACCCCTGATCCTCCTGCTCCTGCGTCCTAAGTATTGACAGATGTTTACACTTTTTTTCTTTTAAATAAACATAGTGGGGCTGGAGAGATGGTTCATAGATTAAGAGCAATTACTGTGTTGCAAAGGACCCTGGTTCAGTTCCCAAAACCCACCTGGTGGCTCTCAAACATCTGTAACTCCAGTTTCAGGTGATTCACTACTCTCTTCTGACCTCAGGTGCTGCACTTATGTGGTGCAGATAAATACAGACTGGCATGGCACTCATACACATAAAAAAAAAATGAAACATATTTTTAAAAGTTAAAAAGAAGGAGTTGGGGATTTAGCTCAGTGGTAGAGCGCTTGCCTAGCAAGCACAAGGCCCTGGGTTCGGTCCTCAGCTCTGAAGAAAGAAAGAAAGAAAGAAAGAAAGAAAGAAAGAAAGAAAGAAAGAAGCCAGGAAGCAGTGGCCCACACCTCTAATCCCAGCACTCAGGAGGCAGAGGCAAGCGGATCTCCATGAGTTTGAGGCCGGCCTGAAGCCTGATCTACATAGAAGGTTCCAAGACAGCCAGAGCTATATAGAGAAAGCCTGTCTCAAAAACAAGAAAGGAAAGTTTAGGCATGATGGTGTAGAGGTGTTACAGCATTTGCCTAGCATGTGTGAGGCCATGGATTTGATCTTCAGCGCACACACACACACACACACACACACACACACACGTATTGTATCTTCAACAGAGAAGCTATCACTGAACCTTGAAGGGGGACTTCTCTCCAATTCCACATTCCACTCTCCTGTGACCCTACCTTCTGCTACGCATACCCAAAAAGAAAAATATACCTATAAATAACTGAGTATGGCTGTTTTTTCCCCTCCCAAAATCTCACTACATAGTTTGGGCTAAGCTGGAACCCAAGATTTTGTAGCCTTCACTTCCTGGTGCTGGAATTACAGGTGTGCGGTAGCATCCATGGTTCGATTCAGCTTCTTTTCTCTCCGATCCTTGAACTGAAGTCTGGTACCTCTGTGAGGCTGTTTCTCTGCTTCTTGAGGACAGAAGTATAACCTGTCTGCTACATCAGCTACAACTCGAAATCCAGAACCACTCTGCTAAAGGAGTGTGAGTGTGTCTATCTCAGAAGTTTGAGTCCTAAAGAACTGATGAGACAGGCATTCATACAGTGAGTTCTAGGTCAGCCAGGGCTGCGTGTCTCAGTAAACAAATAAATAAAAGGTAGGTTGAAGGAAGCCTCTGCATTTATATGTCAGGATACATTGTCTATTTCCCAGGACCAAAAAAAAAAAAGAAAGAAAAGAAAAAAAATTTTGTTCTGACCCTTTAGATTTCTGTTTACTCCATAATGTAGAAGAAAACAAAAACGAAAACAAACAAACAAACAAAAACCCCACCTCATCCCTCCCCAGCCATGGCCCCTAATAGAAGTCTCTTCTGTTTCAACAGGACCTCTCTAAGATGGACATAGAAGACTGCAATGGCCGCTCCTATTTGTCTGGTATGCTTTCTGTATGTTCCGTTCAGACGGGCGTGGGAGCAGACACTGGCCTTCAGCCCTGGCACCCGACTTCTACTTGACTAAATGTCAGTCACAGCTGCCACTCAGTGCGGTAGTGCTTGGAGGTAGTATGCAATCCCTGTGGTCTTCCCTTCCTGATGGTGGTTCTTTTCCAGGCTGTGGAGAGGGGAGGGAGTAAGAGTGGATATTATGAAATGGATGACCCGAAGCAACAGATGGGAGGAGAATGTGGCTCTTTTTCCTGTGTTATAAGGTCACCAGAACAGAGTTCTGTCCCACCCAAGTAGAGCGGATCATCTTCAAATACTTTAAAGTGGGCTGGAACAGTGGGGGCTCTCACAAACTGTAGAACACTTCTTTTTTTTTTTTTTTGGTTTTTCGAGACAGGGTTTCTCTGTGTAGCTTTGGTGCCTGTCCTGGATTTTACTCTGTAGACCAGGCTGGCCTGGAACTCACAGAGATCCGCCTGGCTCTGCCTCCCGAGTGCTGGGACTAAAGGTGTGCGCCACCACTGCACAGTGAATAGCTCACATTTTTAATACCAGCATTTAGAAGGCACAGGCAGACAGATTTCTGTGAATTTGAAGCCAGCTTGGTCTACACAGTTGATTCCAGGTCAGCTACATACAAGATCCTGTCTCAACCCCTACTTACTGCAAAAAGTAATGTAATAAGTAAATAAATAATTTAAAGAAGAAATAAAAAAATTTAAAATAAGTAAAGGAATGACTCAATATTTTTAAAAGTGCTCCATGAGGCAAGTCAAGTTTGTGTATGGTCAGCACTTGGGAGGCTGAGACAGGTGGATCCCTGTAGGTTTGGAGCTAGTCTTTTTATTATTACTATTATTTTTAATTTATGTGTATGCATGTCTATGTACTGTGTATGTGGGTACCCCAAGAGGACAGAAGAAGGCATCTGATCCCCTGGGACTGGAGTTACAGAAGGTTGTGAGCCGTCACGTGGTTACCGGGAACTGAACCTGGGTCCTCTGCAAGAACACCAAGTGTTCTTAACTGCTGAGCCATCTCTCCAGCCTCCTCAAAAGGTAGTCTATATGTATATATATATATATATATATATATATATATATATATATATATATAAAACTATTAGAATGTCAGGATCAAAGAAACAGGTATGGTATCACACTGCCATAATTCTAGTACTTGAGAGGCTAAAGCAAGATCATGAATTCTAAACCATCCTAAATTATACAGCAAGATCCTAACTCCAGCTAAAAATAAAATTGCTGGGCCTGGCAAGGTGGAGCAGAAACAGGCAGATCTCTGTAAGTTCACGGCCAGCCTGGTCTACAGAGGCAGCTCTAGGCCAGCCAAGGATGTATCACAATACCTCACCTCAAAGCAACAACAACAAAACACGGTACAGACTATGGTGGCCGTAATCTCAGCACCCAGGAGATAAAAGCAGGAGGGTTATGAACTCAGGGCTAGCTTGCACTGCATATTAAGAACCCATCTCAATAAAACAAGTCCAAGTGCCATCGTGGAAATGAGCTATGAGGTGCTTTATTAATTTTCTTTAAAGTGGAACCAATGAAGGGATTATTGTCATGCACTGATGGAGATATCAAAGTTGGTCAGGCACACCTGAGAATCATGGTCCTCGTCTGGGTAATACACAGAAAGATACTGACTCTGGAGGAATTAGGTTAGGTACAGGCATGTGATGCTTGCCGCATGCTGGACAGAATGACACACTTCAGGTGGGCCGATTCAACAGAAAGAGGCCCTTCCGAGGAACCAGCCAATTCTCCCACCTCCGGTTCAGTGGAGTCCATTCACTATTGAGCAACAAGAACACGGAGGACCCAGTTAGCGATGAATGGTTACTGTCAGGTGGATAAAATCCAATTCCTGCCGTAAGGTTGGCAAATGAGACGCTGTGAAGGAGGCTGGGGAAATGTCCCAGGGGCTCTTTTCGGTAGTGTCTCTGGAGAATGTTGAACACTAAGCAGAAAATTTCTGAGGCCATTTGCTCCACTGCGCTCTGAAGCCAAGCTTTACTTCCTTAAGGTGGGTTGACGTCGCCTAGATGAGAAGTGGCCTCTGCACAGATGGTTTCTGAGTAAGAAGAGAAGCCCACACCATGCCTGTGTTTTGAGAACTCTAGATGTCAGCAGCTACCTCCCGAAAGACAAAGTCAGGGCAGGGCTGACATTAGGTCTAAAGAGTACCCCCTTCAGCTAGGTGGTGGTGGCGCAAGCCTTTAATCCCAGCGATTAAAGGGAGGCAGAGCCAGGCGGATCTCTGTGAGTTCAAGGCCAGCTTGGGCTACAGAGTGAGTTCCAGGAAAGGCATCAAAGCTACACAGAGAAACCCTGTCTCAAAAAAACCTGAGGAAAAAGAAAAAAAAAGAGTGCCCCCTCAAGGGCTTTGCAGGGCCAAGATGGTGCAACTGAGGTATCTAAGAACCAGTTATTGACCCCCACCCCTCTCCTAGGCTGATCCAGAAACAGAGGGTCAGCCCCAGTGTCTAGCCTTTTACCAACCCTTTCTTGGGTCATCATAGATAGCTCTCTGCCTGAAGGTAGATGGTCTTCCTTACTGGCCACCCTGATAAAGGGAGGCATTCTCCTGTTCTTCCAAGGGGTTTTACCACCTCCCAGAACCCGCTGAAAGCCCCCTCCCCACTTCCATTTTAAAGATACAGAGAAGGGGAGGGAAGCAAGATTTACCACACAGATTCCCACCCTACCCCCACACACACCAAAAACAGAAACTGAGTTGCCCAAACCAGGCAAGCAGCTGAGGGACCACTACTTGTCCCAAGTGTCTTGGTGCTGTAAAACATTTCTGAGAGAGCCTGAGGAAAGAAGGATGCTCGGATTGGCAACCCAAAGTTTCACGGCCCCTCCTACCCCCAAATTCTTGGAATCAGAAAATCCAGTCTTGCGAAGTAGGTCAGCTCAGGAGTGAGCAATTTCTCTGGAAGGGAGCAGGGGCCTCTTATCCTGATAGAGGACAGATTCATCCAGGGCTCCAGCGGCTGGAGCCCCAGGGACACAGGAGGGAAGGGAGCCGACAGGGAGACCGAACCAGCGATCTGAAAGAGCTCAGGGTCACAGATCTCCACTAGTCAGGCTGGACTGCGATGCTGAGATCCCTCTTACCGCGGCGGCGGCGGGGAAAGGGGGTTGTGGGAGGAGGGGAAGATGGACAAGGGACTGAGTTTGCTGGGGGAGGAGCTTTCTGCCACTTTAGAGCCTGGAGGCTGCCCCTGTGTCCTGGGCCCCATGACCTCTGGGGCCTTGGCTTCTCTAGCTGGCAGAGGATTGGGCCTTCCCTGGGATACCCCCCTTCCTTCTCCCCACAAGCCTGCTCCTCTCTCTCTCTCTCTCTCTCTCTCTCTCTCT
>CABHPH010142911.1:21627-32433 GCA_902168325.1 Peromyscus nudipes
CACACACACACACACACACACACACACACACACACACACACACACACGCCCTGGGCTGAGCGGTCCTGCCGGCTGCAGCCCTGGGCCCCTGCTCACCGTGCGGCTGCCCCTGCCTGCGAAATGACGGCGGTTCCCCTCACTTCCAGGAATCCACGCTTCCTGGAAGGTGAGTGGCTGGGCTCACCCCTGCCTGCCACCGAGACGCAGACATGCACACACCACCCGCACTCCCGCGCCGTTTCCAAGGCGGCGGCCGCGCTCGCACCCCAGGGTCTCACCGGCAAGGGAAGGATAATGTAAGTTCAGGCAGAAGGCGGCTAGCGGAGGAGCGGGGGAGGGGGAGATGGGGCTAGGGAGCCAATTCAGTAACAACTCCCAAGCCTAAGGAGAGGGAAAGGATGGGGGCTGCGTGTGTGTAGCGGGGGAGGGGGCGTTCCTCCTCACACTTGGGGAGGATGGGAAAGGGTGTTTGGTGTTGCTAAGCGAAGACGGTGCCTTGGACAGTGGGAGCTTGTGGTGACATCTTGATTAGGCCTTGGGGACAGAGGGAGAGCAGCCAGGGGAGGAATGCCGAAACAGGCCTGGGTGGGAATGGATAGCGGAAAGACCTGAGGTGAGGCAGAGGAGTTTTGACAGCAGATGCTTCCTCCTGGAACAGAGGTGTGAGTGGCCTCAGCCTCCTGCCCACAATAGAGCCGGCGGGCGGCGATAGCTGTCTTTCTTCGCTCATGCACTCACTGGTCCCTGATAGCAGGCTAGCATCTTGCCACCTGGAGCCCATGGTCAAGAAGAGAAAGCTGAAGGATGAGGTCCCTTGCAGAGAAGTGCAGAGGCTTGCCGAGCTCCAGGTTATTCCCCAGAGGCAACCACTCCAGGGATGCAGGAGAGGGCTGGTCTCCGTCAGTGTGGGAAAGGCTGGTACTGCTTCCCATCCCTTCCCTCCAGCTTTTCTGCCCTTTCTCCACCTCCTGGTTGCTCCGATGTGAACCTCAGGATTTAGCTTTGCTCCCTGGGGGTTCAGCCAATCCATGATGGCTTTGACCAAGAAAATGTCTCTGATACCTGAGAGCAGCCTTAATTCTTGGCTTTGACAGTCTGAGATTTCTTGGAAGTCCCAGGCATTTGAAATTCCCTCACTGGGGTTTCTGGGGCCGAGAGGGGAACTGATGAGTTCCCCAAATCTGACTTTTGTCCCTGTCAGCCTCGGGCTAGAAATCTGAATCCCTGGAGCCCCACAAAAAGACCTTCTGGCCTTTGACACAGATTCCTCCTTAGATTTTAGTGCCACGAAAGCAGACCCAAGTCTGTTTTCCTCTTACCTTTATCCTAGGGATGACAGCATCGGGGAGCCTCTGGGATTACTGGTGCTCCTCGAGGCTCCCGCTTTCTCTCCTGTTTCCAGCCCTTCATTGGGAGAGCCACGAAGAATGCTTTCCCCTCAATGTTCCTAAGTATCCCTGTAAGAATATTGTCCCGCCAGATAGCTAGCCCCTAGTCTCAGAGGCAGCCTCAGCTCCAGGAGGCTGGGACCAAGTATGGATTTCCAAGAAGCTCCTCATCATTTTAAGATCAAGGCTTTAGCAGGTCCCCTCCTTACCAACACTGAGTGATTTGGAGCAAGTCGGCACTAACCTTTGAGAAGGAGTAAGAAGCTGGGTGTGGCGCATGCCTGTCACCCCGGTGCTTCCGAGGCTGAGGCAGGAGGACCGTTGGGTTTACTTAGCCTTCTTCAGCCTGTCCAACCTTCTAGCCTCAGTAAACTCAGTTGAAAGGGCCCGTGTTAAAACTGGACCTGAATCTACAAGTCTTCACGGTTCGGGGGCTGCTCATATCATGGTTTGTGTCTTGAGGCAACTTTTAAAGAAAACCACGACTCACCTAAAGAACCTCAGCGGGGGGAAGTCAGATTCAAGCCAGAATGCTTTTTCTATAGCTGGTGAACAGGGCTCCTTGGGCTTCCATGGGATAGAACGGGGGAAAAGGGACTTTAGGAGAGGATGTGAACGGGAAATGGTCCCAAAGTCCTGAGTGGTTGTTTTCTTCCCACTGACCAAAGCTGGAGAGGGATCCCTCAGGAGGGTGTGTTCCGGATTTCTTGCCTCAGGCCCAGGACTCCAACCATTTTATAATGGAATCTTTATTTTGTGAAAGTAAGTATGTGCGTAGCTGGGAACTGGGTAAAGCATTAACCAAGGTGGACTCTAGGGGTGAATTTTAGGGTCTCTCTCTCTCTCTTCTCTCTCTCTCTTCCATGTTTAGGCCTTATGTGCATATACCCATGCATGTTCATGTTAGCAGATAATATAGACGGAGGTGATGTTTACCCCAGTAGGTATGTTCTCTTTACATGTATCTACGTATGTGATCTGTGTTTGTGTGTTTATCTACATGTGTTTTTATTTCACTCATGTATTTGTGCAGAAAATTGTGGGGAGGGGGGATTTTTGAAGACACTTGTGTTTTTCAGGTATGTTATCAGATTTTTAAAAAAAAACATAATTTCAAAAGGCATTTTTAAAGAGTATTTGGTCAACAAGTTGAAATGGATGCATTTAGGATCATTGATATTTAGCTCTCGAGAGAACATCAAATAGTAACTATTCGATCGGACTCGGATCAACGAGAAAGCTCTCTAGAGCCTTCAAAGTTTGGCTGGATTTAGAGAGCTTCATGAGCGCACCCCCACCGAGACAGTAACTGGCCAAGCAGTGGTCAAGGACTCAGGATTATCTCCTCTGTGGTCCTACCCCAGCTCAGCCACGGCCGGCTTAGACACGTGACATAAACTTCTTCTGTGTCTCCTAATCCAAAAAAATCAAAGTAATATTGCGGCACCTGCTTCATAAGGTGGTTGCGGAGCATCAAGGAGACGGTGTGTTCCAAGCACACAGACTGAGGCCTGGTTCGAGTCCACACTCACTAAATATTAGCGGCTCTCATTATTGTTAACGGATATCATCATCAGGTTCTGGACAGTTCCAGATGCCCTTCCTGCAGACTCCAAAGCCACTACTGGGAACTCCAGGGAGAGCAGTACCAGAGAATGCCTGTTTCACCTTCTCATCAGGTCCCTGTCCTCTGTTCTACCCCGGCCCGCGCAGCCCTGGCCCTGCTTCCCGCAGAGTTAGAGTGGGGCTGCTCTTCCCCTCAGCTGTAGATAAAGGTAGGGCAGGTCAGACTCAGCTACTGAGTTCACGGAAGTCAAGGTCAGCACTGGGCACCAGGCCCCTGGGGTCACAAGGTAGGGTACTCACATTCAACCTACCTTGTACATGGCTATAGGATAAGTGCTTGGGAAATTTAACTGAAGTTTTTTTTTAAAAAAAAAAAAAAAATTAGGCAGCGGACTGTAGAGGCTCCAGCCCAAGCTTCACCTGCCATCTGTTCTCTCCTCTAAGGTAGCGGGGACTCATCTCTGGAGAAGGAGTTCCTCGGGGCCCCAGTGGGGCCCTCGGTGAGCACCCCAAACAGCCAGCATTCTTCACCCAGCCGCTCACTTAGTGGTAAGTGTGGCCCTCTACCCACTCCCGGCACTAGGCAGCACCGTCTTTGTTTGGCCCTCCATTTGCCTTCTCCTGGCCGGCCACCTTTTCCCCATCATCTCCTTCCGGTTTCCTGCTCAGAAACTCTTGAGGTGGGAAGGAGCCAAACTCTCACTGCTTTTTAAAAGGGTAAATAGCTAATGCCAGACTGGGGTAGAATTAAAAGGTGTATGGGTGACATTAAGATAAAGGTCCCAGCAGGGCATGGTGGCACACGCCTTTAGTCCCAGCACTTGGGAGGCAGAGGCGGGTGGATCTGAGTTCAAGGCCAGCCTGGTCTACAGAGTGAGTTCCAGGACAGCCAGGGCTGCACAGAGAACCCCTGTTGTGTGTATGTGTGGAGAGGGGGGTGGGGATAAAGGTTCCAAAGAAAAGTTCTGGAGTTGAAGGCAGAAGTGGTCATTGGGTAGGGAGAGGCAGAAAATGAACAGTAACAAGACTTACCACCTCCCATCCCACTTCGCCTGCCTGGCAGGGTCCCCCCCCAATGCCCCTCCCCAGCTGGCCCTAGATCTGTGACATTCTCTAAATGGTTGAAATAGCCGGGAATGTAGGTCAGAACCTGTGCCAGAGCCCTTCCCCTGTGTCCCCTCAGGTTCCTTGGAAGAGGCATAGGGGGTCCAGTCCCTTAGGGGAGAATAAACCGTACCTGTCTTCCAATCCCTCTCCGCCTTTAGCCTGCGGTCCCCTTCAGTCTCCCCAGGACGGTTTTCCGCCACTGTTACTTACTGGCTTCCTGCCTGAGGCCAACTCAGACATCAGTCTATGTGTCTTTCTTCCTCTTTTCTTTCTTTTTCATTTTTCTTTTTTAGGCAGGGTCTTGCTGTGTAGCCTTGGCTGACCTGGAACTCACTCTGTAGACCAGGCTGGCCTTAAACTTACACAGATCCGCCTGGCTCTGCCTCCTGAGTGCTGGGATTAAAGGCGTGTGCCACCACTGCCCAACCAAACATCTTTCTTAATGAGAAGAGACTGCAGGCAAAGGGCCCTCTAAGTCACCTCTTCTGCCCGCTGACAGAAGACATCCTGTGCATCCTTTTTGCCTGGTGGGTGGTAGGTGGGAAAGATTGCTTTCAGTTCAGATGAGTTCCGGAACGACACCGAAGATAATAAATAGGCTATTGCCCCTCCTGACACTTGTACACCTCAAGGTTTGCAGTCGCCCTGTTGGACTATAGAAGTGTCTCTCTGCCCAGGAGTGGTTACCCCTTTGCCTGTCTCTATTCTAAACGTCAGTCCCCTGACCCCCAGCCAACTCCATCAAGGTGGAGATGTACAGCGATGAGGAGTCGAGCAGACTGCTGGGGCCAGACGAACGGCTCCTGGATAAAGATGACAGTGTCATTGTGGAGGACTCCTTGTCAGAGCCCTTGGGCTACTGCGATGGAAGCGGACCAGAGCCTCACTCCCCTGGCGGCATCCGGCTCCCCAATGGCAAGCTCAAGTGTGACGTCTGTGGCATGGTCTGTATCGGCCCCAACGTGCTCATGGTACACAAGCGCAGCCACACGGGTGAGTAAGACAGAGGGCTTCGTGGAAGAGCTCTGGGTGAGGCTGGCGCTGTGAAGCAGAGGTGTGCTAGGACATTGGCGGGGAAGAGGCTGAGGAGACCCACTGCAGGCGGGGGGGGGGGGGGGGGGGGGGGGGGGGGGGGGGTGGCTCAGAAAGGGAAGGGTGAATCGGAGCACGGTTTCTAGATGAAGAAAGAGAGAAAGGGGTATGAGCCCCTCGGAACATCTGTAACCTTCCTGACCCTTTCCTCCAGCTGTTGTGACAAGGAGAAGCTGCTCCTCCTTTTCTCGGAGTGTAGAGAGAATGGGTCCTGGGGCCTCTAGAAGGATTTTTGAAGCTTCAGTATAGATCAGTGGTGGGGATGTGTGCATGTCTAAGGCCTTGTGGTGGATCTCAACACCAAAAAATGTTTGCAGATGTCGGGGAGAGCTGCCTATAGTCATTCCAAGAGGGGCAGAATTTCTGGGCCTTCTCATCTCATAATTTAAAAGGAGATGTGGGAGGGGGAACCTCTGCTCACCCTCCTCAGACTCTGAGCTGTAGCGTTTATCTAATTATTCTTTATCAATAAAAGATCGAGAGTCAGATATTGGGGTAAGAACCTGAATGGTCAGAGAAGCTTCGTAGAAGCCACCAGTCACCTCCTACCAATATCTGACTCCTGATCTTTTATTGATAAAGAATAATTAGTTAAAGGCTTCACTGAGCTATTTTGGGTAGTAGTCTTTTGACAGGTCTTCTAGGCACAGTACTGGCTGCAAGTCACACACCTCTAATCCACACCTTCCCAGGGTAAGAGGGCCCCCAGGTGACCTCTATAAAGTCACCGGCCCTCGGAGAACCTTCCCTTCACCTCCAGCACCCTCATGCCAGTCTTCTGGAACCTGCTCTTTCACCTGCAGGGGAAAGGCCCTTCCACTGCAATCAGTGCGGTGCCTCCTTCACACAGAAGGGGAATCTGCTGCGCCACATCAAGCTGCACTCCGGGGAGAAGCCCTTCAAATGTCCCTTCTGCAACTACGCCTGCCGCCGGCGTGACGCGCTCACAGGCCACCTCCGCACACACTCAGGTCAGTGACTATCCAGAACCAGCAAGGAGGGTGGCACCCAGCCTGCTCAGAAAAGAGCTTCAAGACTTCTCTGCACTGGAGGGGGATGGTGTCTGTCACTGAGGGTGGGAGCACTCACGGAGAACTCACGGAGCAGATAGAGCCCCCCCTGCCTTGCTGACTTGGGCAGCAAGATCTATGAGGAATTCGTGGGACTCTTTCCTGGGGTATTTTACTGCCACATTCTGTGACATGAAGCAAAAGGAACATGGTTAACATTCCTGGCTTGTCCCTGATGTTTGTTTTCTAAACGTTTTAATGATGCCAACACCATATGTGTCCCATCACCCGGGACTCTGAGTCCTGCAGGAGGGGGAGGGGGCTTCTTCCCTCTCTCATTTGCACCAGGAAACTACACCTGCCACCGTCTTTTGCCACCATGTTTTGTTTTGTTTTGTTTTGAGACAGGGTTTCTCCGTGTAGTTTTGGTGCCTGTCCTGGATCTCGCTCGGTAGACCAGGCTGGCCTCAAACTCACAGAGATCCGCCTGGCTCTGCCTCCCGAGTGCTGGGATTAAAGGCGTGCGCCACCACTGCCCAGCACCTGGCACCATCTTTATCCCACTCCTACTCCCAAACTACCGGAGGTCTTGGACAATCACTGCACCCTCTGCTTCCTGGTGGTTCCTGTAAATATCTGCAGGCCTCCCAAGCTGGAAGGAAGGGAACTAGACCTCCACATAGGAAAAGACCGTCCCATTTCTGCTCTGCATCCCAAGAAATGGTGATTTTTCTCACAGACAAAGCAAATCCAGAGAGTACCCAGTACCGGAGAGGTGGGGGCAGGAAGGTCAGGTTTTCAACCAGCTTGGGCTCTGTGAGACCCTGTCTCAAAAATAACAAAGTAAATAAAAGACTTTGAGTTAGTATTGGTTGGAAGGAACTGGAGAAATAATGCTTCCTAGGTGTTTTACTAAGTTTTGGCCTCTTGGCTGGATTGAACTGGCAAGGAGAGGGTAGCTGAGGGTTGAGGAGAGGAAAGAGGGGAGAGAATTGTCCTGTCTGACCTCAGAATCTTCCCTGGGCTTTTCTTTTTCTAAACCCTCCTGGGTAGGATGTAAAGGGACAGAGAGGCACTAAACAACTTCTGCCTCCTCCATCCTTGTTCCAGATTCTCCCACGCAACGGGGCCCTCTTTGTCTCTCTGTGTGTAGAAGAAGAGGTATAGTGATTATCATTAACCTATGCTCTATAATCTTCAGAGAATTTATCTTGTGTCTCCTTACGTGACCATCATAAGAATTTCAGACGCAGGCAGGGGAGTGAGAAAAAAAAAATCCAGATGAAAATGCCCCACCCCCGGCACTCCACTTGTTGAGATGGGGTCTCATGTAGCCCAAGCTGACCTCAAACTCCCTGTGTAGCCAAGGATGACCTTCACTTTCTGACGCTAATCTTCCTGCCTCTGCCTGCTGAGTACTGGGATTGCAGGGGTACACCACCACTCCTGCTTATGAGCCTGTGGAGATGGGACCTAAGACTTCCCACATGCTAGGCAAGCACACTAACAACTGAGCTTCAGTCCCTGCCCTAAAGTGCCCCCCTCCCAACTTGTTTAACAAGGAAACTGATGCTATGGGGAAGGAAATGAATGTTGTGGACTATAGCCTAGCCTGCTCCCATCAAGGTCCCGTGGCCAAAACATATGCTCCTTTTTCTCAGGGTCAAACTATTTACCTCTGGCTAGCCTAGAACTTGCCATGTAGACCAGGCTGGCTTCAAACTCACAGAGATCCAATTACATCTGCCTCACAAGTGCTGGGATTTAAAATATGCACTATTAGCCAGGCGGCGGCGGCAGTGGTGGCACACGCCATTTAGTCCCAGCACTCAGGAGGCAGATCTCTGTGAGTTCGAGGCCAGCCTGGTCTACACAGCAAGTTCCAGGACAGGCTCCAAAAACGACACAGGGAAACTCTGTCTCAAAAAAAAACAACAAACAAACATATGCACTCCTCTGCCCCCAAATTCTTGACAAGTTCGATTGACTAGATTTCGAATGTTGTTCCGTAGAAGACTAAGGGGGAAAGCAGACACACGTGCAGGCCCCATCTCTGTGAGATGCTTTCTGTTACAGATCACACTGTGAGAGACGAGGTTAGGGGACGGTTCCTCTCCTGCCCTGTTAAACTGTTTCCCAGAGGGTCGTGGGTGGAGAGGGCCACTCATTTCATCCTTTAAGCACTTCGCTGACAGATGAAGGTTGATTTAGTTGTAGCCAAGCGTAGACACACTCGAGGGTGAATAACAGTCACTAATTCCCTAGCAATGTCTTCTCCTGTCTCCTTGCTTGATAGCAATAAACACAAACATACAGTACCGTGCTCCTCTTCAGGTTTTTTTTTTCCCTCTCCTCTCACCAAAAAAAAAAAAAAATCGCCTCCCAAGGGTTGTGTTTAAACAAAGCTACCAGTCTTAGTTTTCCCATTTTTTTTTTCAGAGCTTTATAACACATTCTTTTTAAAACAAAAGGTAAGAACCCAGTCGTTCTCTTCCTCTTGCTCTTCTTCCTTCATCTTCTGTTCCTTTGCTCTTTGTCTCTCTTTCCGTCAGTGCTGGGCTCTCTGGGGCTCTCTTGGTATCTCAGCACGGTGACAGAAAAAGACAATGATCAGTAAAATCAGACAAGGACTGGAGGTTAAAAAAAAATATACAAGTAAAGGCCAACCACTGCGGCCCCTCCCGCATGGGCAGATCTGAAGGCTCTCACTGCTCTGCTGCCTCAGCCCACCAATTTCCCTCCAGCCAGAGCAGGGTGCTTGCAACCAAAAAGTCCCCTTGTCTGATAAACACTATTACACCCGCCTGCCACATGGAAAGGTTAAACCGCAGCCTGAGCCCCAGACCCCAGATCCTGGGGTGGGGCCTGCTGTGCTTGCTTACCAGGGAGGATCCCTTACTAAGTCGTCACTTCCTTTCAGAAGCAGCTGGAGCACCTAGAATCCAGTGTGCAGCAGTGTGGTCCGCCTGTTCTTTGTTGTATGTGGGGCTGGGGAAGGGGTGACAAGCCCCGCGCCCCACCCCACCCCCCAAAAAAAGTTAACAACGTTCTTTCCTCTGCATGCAGAATGCAGCCGCTCCTGCGTGGCGCTTCAGAGCCGGGTACAGGGCGCAGTTAGTTACTCTCACGCTGCCTCTGCTCTCTCCCCCACAGTCTCTTCTCCCACCGTGGGCAAACCCTACAAGTGCAACTACTGTGGCCGGAGCTACAAGCAGCAAAGCACCTTGGAGGAGCACAAGGAACGATGCCACAACTACCTACAGAGCCTCAGCACCGAAGCCCAGGCTCTGGCTGGCCAGCCAGGTGGGGCAGTGGGTAGCGCCACAGGGGAGCTGAGGGCAGAGCCAGGAGTTCAGGCCAGGGTGATTCTAGCACCTCAGCAAACACAGGTTACACACTCAGTACACCTTCCAAGCACCCGTTCCTAAGCATCCCCGCGAATGTCCAGCACAGCTCTGGGGCAGGTCTATAGGGAGATCCAGACATTGAGGAAATCTGGATCCGTGTCTTCAGTCTAATGGGAGAGAAAACACAAAGGACAGAGGATCAAGGGGTTGGTGCATATAACTGTCCTCAAATGGTCTGAAGTGTTACTAGAATGAGCTTTAGGTAGGGTAAAGAGCCCACAGTGACCCACGCCTTTAATTCCAGCGCTTAGAACACAGAGGCAGGTGGATCTCTGTGAGTCCAATGCCAACCAGGGCTGCATGGTGAGAGCCTGTTTAAAAACAAAACAACAACAACAAAAAAAAAAAACAAGCCGGGCGGTGGTGGCGCACGCCTTTAATCCCAGCACTCAGGAGGCAGAGAGGCAGGCGGATCTCTGTGAGTTCAAGGCCAGCCTCTTACAGAGGGAGTTCCAGAACAGCCAGGACTACACAGAGAAACCCTATCTCAAAAACCAAAAATAAAATAAAAATTTAAAAAAGAAAGATAGAAAGTCAGCCCCGTTTCCCAGGTATAACCTTCCTTGACTACTGACTGGCCGGCTTTCTGCAGGCAAAGGCTGCTGGGCCCCTGTCACCCATACTCAGCGCCTCCTCCCCCCCCCCCAGGTGATGAAATGCGTGACCTGGAGATGGTGCCTGACTCAATGCTGCACTCCTCGTCCGAGCGGCCGACATTCATTGACCGCTTGACCAACAGCCTCACCAAACGCAAGCGCTCCACCCCGCAGAAGTTCGTAGGTAAGAAGAGTCCTGGTGGAGAGAAGACCGCAGCTTTACGCCACCGCTCCAATAACTCGCAGCTCTGACTGACGTTAGAACAGAGGCTTGGGTCTGGTGATTTGATTTGGGGGGGGGGGGGGAAGCAGCCTAGCGGTCTCCATGGTGCTCAGAATGTCCCTGTGTGGATGGAGAGGGACGACATACTTCTGGGGACCTGGGGGATGTAGCTCAGTCTGTGAAACGCTTGCCTTGCAAGTGTGAGAACTGGAGTCTTTATCCCCAGAACCTGCACAAGAATGCCAGGCCTGGTGGCATGTGCTTGCAACCCTAGCCCTGGGAGGCAGAGACAGAGGGATGCCCCGGGGTCACTGGCCAGGCCGGCTAGCCTAATTGGTGAGCTCCAGGCCAATGACAGATCCTGTTTCAAAGGATGTGGATGGTACTCCTGAGGATGACACCCAGGGTTGTCCTCTG
>CABHPH010142912.1:0-14331 GCA_902168325.1 Peromyscus nudipes
TTGGTCATGGTGTTTTGTCATGGTAATAGAAAAATAACTAAGACAGGTGTTGTGATGATTAGTGTTAATTGTCAACAAGTTCTAGAATCATCTGGGAGATGGGCTGTCCACGAGAGGTAATACTTTGGTTATGTAAATTGATGTTGGAAGATACATTAATTGTGGTCAAGGCATTCCTTGGCCAAACGATCCTGGACTATATAAAGAGAAAGTATATCAAGTACTAACATGCATGCATTTATCACTGTTTCTTGCCTGTAGATGTGGTGTGATCTCCTGCTTCAGATTCCTGCTGCTTTGACTTCCCTGCCATGATGGACTGTAACCTTGAACTATGAGCCAAAATAAGCTCTTTCTCCCTTCTATTGATTTTGTTAGAACATTTTATCACAGTAACAGGAAAAAGAAACTAAGACATTTGTAAGTAAACTGCAAAAACTCTAGGTTTTGGTGTCCCAGTTTTCAGCACCAAATGTTAGTAAACTGCGTAAACTCTGGGTTTGGTGTCCCGGGTTTTGGCACCAAATGTAAGTAAAGTGATGGCTGAAACTGCGAGGTGACAGTTCAGCCCTAGAGGGCGAGGTATCCCGGACACCTCAGAGCTACTTAGGACAAAAGCTCTGCCCTGAAGGTGTCCCGGACACCTGAAGCTGTTTAGCACAGCTGTGATGGCTGAACTGGAGACAGTTCAGCCCTAGAGGGCGAGGTATCCCGGACACCTCAGAGCTACTTAGGACAAGAGCTCTGCCCTGAAGGTGTCCTGGACACCTGGAGCTGTTTAGCACAGCTCTGATGGCTGAGACTGCAAAGAAACAGCCTAACCTTGGAAAGGAAGATTTTCTGACTTCTCAGGAGAGTCAGGCCTGGAACTGCTTCAGCAAGGAAGGGTATCCTGACTCTTCGGGAAAGTCAGGGTATCCTGACTCTTCGGGAAGGTCAGGCTATACCTGGTATGATGGTATGATGGGGGATGGTTTCCCCATAGGACACAGCAATCCTGCTCCTTTCCTGGACAGCCACAATCTCTGGCTCAGTGTTACCAGCTCTTTCTCGCTCAGTCCACTATGGGACGTCCCAGCAAGGTTCTTCTGTTCAGCTCCCCCTTGCTCAGTCCACTATGGGATGTCCCAGCAAAGTTCTTCTGTTCAGCTGTCAATGAAGGTCTTCACCCAATACTCTTTTGAGAAAGAGGTTTATTTGGGAAGGAGGAGTCCAGGAGAGTAGCTGCCTCTACCAGGGTGGAAAGAACAGCTCACAACTGACCGGGCAGGGTGGTTTATACAGGATGTCTAGGAGGCCGAGTCAACTGTGATTGGTTAGTTTATTTTCTGCCCAGGGATTGGCCAGTTTTGTGAGCAAGGGGCAGAGATGGCCAAACTGTGTTTCTTTCACTGGCCTTTCTTGGCTTTCTGTCACTACCTCTAAGAATTAAACACGAGAAAGAGGAACGAGTACCAGCCTCAGGCCCCCAAACTAGGTCCCCAAACCATTAGCCTCGGCAGAAATATTCTTGTCATATTTCTTGTGGCATCAGCAGAATAACCTTGTGACATTGTCTGGGTCTAGCAGAACATCCTGTGGCTATTCTAGGAAGAGAGGCAGCCCCCATGGAAAGTCCCCATAGCTGTATCCCCCCTCCCCGGTACTGATCTTTAAACTAGCCAATTGTGTATTGCCCCTAATGCTATGCTAATATTATGGTTTTCGCCTTTAAAAGATGCCTGCAATTATTGTTCAGGGCTCCTCTCACTGAATTGTGTAGTGGGGTCTGTTTGCACAAACGATTAAAATAAAGCCTCATGTGATTGCATCAACCGGTCTGGAATCCGGGTTTCTGGGGCACCCACCTGAGAGGATAGTGCCCTGAGTCTGGGGTCTATCAGCCAGGGCACATTTCTTTCACTGACTCTGATTCTAGGGGCCAAGAGTGTTATTTTGGTACTAGTCTCAGAGTCAGGGCATATTTCTTGGGTTCTGGGTTTGGGGATAAAGTGTTCACTTCTCTGGCTCAGGTCCCAAACACAGGCTGTGTTTCTTTCCCTGGTCCTGGGCCCAAGGGCCAGGATTCTACTGTCCTGCTCTGTGATTGGTTGATTTCACAAGTCAGTTGGACAGGGGCAGAGGTGGCTCTGATCTGAGCTTAACTGTGTTTCTCTCACTGGCCTTACTTAGCTTTCTGTCACTACCTCTAAGGCCAGGGCACATTTCATTTACTGACTCTGATTCTAGGGGCCAAGAGTGTTTCTTTGGTACTGGTTTCAGAGTCAGGGCATGTTTCCTTGGTTCATTTCTCTGGCCCAGATCCCAAACATGGGCTGTGTTTCTTTCCCTGGTCCTGAGCCCTAGGGCCAGGATTCTGCTGTCCTGCTCTGTGATTAGTTGATTTCACAAGTCAGTTGGACAGGGGCAGAGATGGCTCTGATCTGAACTAAACTGTGTTTCTCTCACTGGCTTTATCTGAGCCATCCTTCCCTAATTCTGGGCTCCAGGGTCAGGGTGAGTTTCTCTAGCCAGCCCCTTTTCCCTACAACATTTGTGAAACAGAATTTTGTTTGTTTGAGACAGGGTCTGTAGCTAGAAGTTTCCCTGTGTCCCGCCTGGTCCCACAGCCGCTTGGTCCCAAGTAAACACACAGAGGCTTATATTAATTATAAACTGTATGGCCTATGGCTCAGGCTCATTATTTACTAGCTCTTATAACTTAATTCAACCCATTTCTATTAATCTATGTTTTGCTGTGTGGCTTCATGTTCCCTCACATCTTGCTTCTCTTGGCCGTGGCTCGCAGCTTCTGCTGTGACTCTACCCTTCTTCACCACCATCTTCAGTTTGAATGTACGGCCTAACTTTAATCTGTCTTGCCATTGGCCAAACAGCTTTATTTATCAACCAATGAGAGCAACACATATTCATAGTGTACAGAAAGAAAAACGGATGAATTTGAGAAATGTTGAAGAGGTTAAAGCCTCTTGTTTTCCCTCTGACTACTATGGATGATGTAAAGGAGGAGTTGGAAGAGCTCAGGATTTGGATGTAGATAATTAGGTGATTATTAACCCCTCTTATGAAATAGAAGACACAGGAGAATGAGATTTGAGGTAAATGAGATTGGAAGAAGTGCTAAGCTCAATCTAGAGTTTTATTTGAGATTCCCATGAGATATCCAAATACAGATGTCCATGAGCCAGTTGGGTCATCAGCCTTCGGAAAAGGACTTCCCAATACTCTTTATACTATTGGAAGGCTGGGAAGTCTATGGCCTTTTCTCAGCTTAGTATTTTTAGATGGATCAAGTGAAATGTGAAATGAATCAGATTACAAAGAAAAGAAATTAGACTGAGATATAATTATCAAATAGAGATATTATGATGTAAGAATATATGTAATTATTAGTTTATTAAATGATCTGATGGTAAATCTAATAATGCCTATAAGCTGAAATAATGATAATTATCAATAATATTTTGATGTATCAGCAACAACCATGATACATGAAAATATTTGTGATTTCTATCAATGACAAAGTCATATATATTGGCTTGTTATCTATATTAATAATTGGAAGAAATATTAAATGTGCAATAGAGATTACTAAATATCTAAAGTTAACATTTTCAGCCTGGGGAGAGATGTCTCAATAAAGGGCTTGCAGCATAAGCATGAAGACCTCCCTTAGATCCCTAGCACCCCAGTAAGCAAAACCTGGAAATGGTGGAGTTATAGTCCCAATGTTGAAGAGGTGGGGACAAGTGGATCTCAGAGACTCACCGTCTAGCCAGCCTAGCCTAATTGGTGAGCTACAGGCCAATGAGTCCCTGTTTCAATAAACCAGGTAGATAGCACTTGAAGAAAGACAGCCAAGGTTTACCCCTGGTCGCCACATAAATGCTTATAATGTGTTCCAACCAACATGTACCTGTACACATACAAACACAGTCACAAAAATTATGGGTTTTGTTTGTTTGTTTTGGGTATTTCAAGATAGGGTTTCTATGTGTAGCCATGGCCATCCTGGAACTTGCTCTGTAGACCAGGGTGGCCTTGAACTCAGAGATCCACCTTTCTCTGCCTCTTGAGTGCTGGGATTAGAGGCATGCACCACCACTGACCAGCCAAAATTTATGTTTTTATCTACTTTTTGTTTGTTTGTTTTATCTTTTGTTTTTTGAGACAAGGTTTCTCTGTATAGCCCTGGCTGTCCTTGAACTTGCTGTATAGATTGGGCTGACCTCTAACTCACAGAGATCCACTTGCTTCTGCCTCTTGAGTGATAGGATTAAAGGCGTGCACCACCACCTTTTTTTTTTAAATCTACCTTTATTTACATCCAAATTCTATTCATGGTTCTGTTTCAAAAACCCAATCTAAATGTTAATTCTAGTTAGTAGAAGTGGATATGAACAACCTAGGGAGAGAAGGTTAAGAAGAATGCCCAAGTATAGTAGAATATTATTTTAAGGTGTGTTACTTTTGTTTATGTTGCATTTGTTTAATTCTGTGAAGCTGTGTTATTGTTCCTGTGTAAAACATCTGATGGTTTAATAAAGAACTGGCCAACAGCAAGGCAGGAGAAAGGATAGGCGGGGCTGGCAGGCAGAGAGTATATGTAGAAGGAGAAAACTGGGAGGAGAGATCCAAATCTAGAAGGGAAGCCAGAGAAAGAAGAGGACATCAGGGGCCAGCCACCCAGCTACACAGCAAGCCATGGAGTAAGAGTAAAATTTATAGAAGTAGGAGAACGGGAAAAGCCCAGAGGCAAAAGATAGTCAGGATAAGTTAAGAAAACCTGGCAAGAAACAAGCTATGCTAAGGCTCGGTATTCATAATTAAGAATAAGCCTCCATGTGTGATTTATTTGGGAGCTGGGTGGTGGGCCCACAAAAAAACAGCAAAAACCTCCAACAATACCCAAGACCAAATTCAGAGGGATTCATATGTTTAGAATTTGGGTAAAAGAGGCTGATCCAGCAAAACAAATGAAAGATGCTCAGTGGAACAATGGAGGCAGAAATCAGATCTCAATGGGTTGTGGAGTAATCAAGAGCTGAGAAAGAGATATTAGCTTGTTTGTTACTTTTCTATTGCTGTGACAAAATGCCACAGCCAAAAGCAACTTACAGATGAGTTTATTTTCAGTTCCAGTTCCAGAAGGAGAGACCATAATGGCAGGGGGAAGCATGGAAGTAGGCAGCTGGAACAGGAATCTGAGAGACACATCTTAACTGCAAACATAAAGCAGAGAGAACAAACTGGAAGTAGAGCATGGTTATAAACTCTCAAACCCCACCTCTAACTGATGTACTTCCTCCAGAAAAACTTCACCTCATAAGGGTTCTGTAATATCATCCAAAAAGCACCATCCACTGGGGACCAAATGCTCTAATACCTTAGCCTGTGGAAGACATTTCTCATTTAAATCACTGTTGGTGTGTACCTATGTTTCCTAGTGGCTCTACCCAGCAGGACTGCATAAGAGGATGACTGAACCATGAGCCTGAGTACCAGGTGTTTTTAAGGGTCTACACTTGGCTGTATCTAGCGAGGGGCAGGTCCTTTCCCCCTCCCCTTGGCATTGCTATAAAAAGCCCTTTGAAATAAAGTTCTGGGCTGGTGGATAAGGATCCATGCCCACCCGAGGCTATCCTGCGTTTCTATCTGTTTCTCCCCCCTCTTTATTTCTACCTAAGTCTCTTATCCCTCACTCCTCAAGAGTCCCTGGGGTAAGTAAATGTGGGAGCTGGTCTCCCACAAATCATCACAGCTGATATGTACCATTGCTTTCAAGTTTGACTGTAAACAGTGGCAAGATCAAATTGCTAGTTTGGACAGGGGCTGTCTTGGTTGGTTTGAAATGCTGTGCCAAAGGGAAAGCACAGTTGGGCTTCCTAACTAGCAGATGTTTAGTGCTCAGTGGTGGAAATTGGTTTCTAGTTTGCTTCTCTATTGCTGTGATAAAATACTGATCAGAAGAAATTCAGGGGAGGAAACGGTTTATTTGAACTTACAAGTTACACTCCAACAAAGCCAAGGCAGGAACTCAAGGTGGGACCCTGGAGGCAGGAACTGAAGCAAAGACCATGGAGGAACACTGCTTACTTGCTTGCTCTCCATGGCTCATGAGCTTGCTCTTTCGTATGACCTAAGACAGCAAGTCCAAGAAAGGCCGTTATCATGTAAGCAGATAATGTACTCAGAAGATATAACCCTCCCACCCCCTAGCTATACTACTGCTAGGGATTTACCTGAAGGATCCCAAGGTCAACATACTGCAGAGACATTTTCACAACAATGTTTATTGCAGCACTTTTTACAATAACTATGTAATGGAACCAACCTTGGGATCCAACAACAGAGAAATGGACAAAGGACATGTCATACATGCACACAGTGGAACTGTGCAATGGAAAAGTACAAATCATTTTGAAAGGAGGTAGGGCAGAGATCTGAGGACAGTGAGGAAGGCTGGGAACAGATGCTGTAGGGAATGGATAGACTAAAGAAACTATCGGATGTGATAGCAGTTGGGAATTGTGCCTTTCTCTGGATAATGAGAAAAATTATTTTCTTTAATGATAAAGCTATTTCTATGGTAGGCAATAGGTTCATTAAGTTAAGAAATTAATCATCATAATTAATCCTACTTGGGAAATAGATGTTAATTAGAACTGCTATATAAGAAAGCATTCAATTTACTGAGGAGTTTTTCCTGACAACCACATTCTGTCAGTATATGACTAATGGACCAGCGTATACTATTCAAAGAGCTGACTCATCTCAGGGCTCTGAGCCTATCGGCTCCTAAAACAGAGACACCAGGTGATGCCTTGTTTAAGCACATGTCCTGGTCTCTCTTTGTTTAGCCTATTTTTGCCTGTCCTGGCTTCTTTATCACCATACAGACAAGGGAGGTCTATATGTAAGACATTTCTCCTGGAGAGGTATATATGCATTACAGATATGTGGCAATGGGAAAAGCATACTGCATTCCTGCAAATGGATTTCCTCTTGTAGTTTTGTGTTGTATCACCAAGAATTGGCAGAATTCAATTCAAAAGTGGGGTTTCTTCTGTGTTATGGAGGCTTCAATGGTAGAGAGAATTGTGTGTGTGTGGGAAACATTAAAGAAAAGTACTTGTGTGCAAGTAGAACTGAGAATAACAGATTTGATTTCATTAAGGAGGTCTAGGGCCAGTTACATTGTAGGAACTGTGCTGGAGCTGAGTTCTGGAAAACAAATAGACTCTGAAAAAGTGAAAGAGAAGTGTGTCTTAGTGAAGGAGGCAAGCACACGTGCAAAAGCACTGTGGTGGAGGAGGCAGTGGCAAATCGGAAGAATCAAAGAATACATGTGGTTAAAAGAGAGAATGTGAGCTTCTCCTTCCTACTTCATAGGCCTGGCTCTTCCCTTCTCCATGCTGCCAAATAGACCTCATCCCACCTCACCTCATAGGTAGCTGGAGTCCTCTGAGACCTCCTTTCCCTACCCATCAGGTAGCCTATGCTCCTTTACTTTCCATGCCACAGGCCATCTGGTGCTTTTTTGTTTTTCTTGTCTTCTGTGACCTCACTTCCCTGAGATACTAGGTGGACATTCCTCTGTCTCACTCTGTAGGCCTCCCAGCTTCTCTGGGATTTTGCTTCCGCATGCTGCCAAGCTGCTAGGCTCCTCTGGGATCTTTCATCTTTATACCTTAGACTAGGTCTACTCCTTTCTATCCTACAAACTGCTTACTCCTCTGGTTTCTTACTTCCTAGTGTTCCCAGGTAGGCCTTGACCCTCCCAACACATTAGGCCTCCCTACTACACACCCATCTTCCCGAGATATATCCCTAATGACCAATTGACTAGAACTTGCTAAGTACATTATTGTTTTTCTGTAACTGTGATAAAACACCATGGATCAAGGTAACATATAGAAGGAAAAGTTTAGTTAGAGCTTATATTTCCAGAGGGTAGGAATCTACCACCATCATTGTGGGGAACCTGCCAGCAGGCAGGCAGGGCACTTAAGCAGAATCTTCTGAGAGCTCACATCCTGATCCACAAAAAGAAAGCAGAGAGTTCACTGGGGATGGCAGGAAGCATTTGAAGCCTTTAAAGACCACCTCTGTGATGTATGTCCTCCAACAGGCCATACCTTCTAATTTTTTCCCAAACAGTTCCACCAACTGATGACCAAGTATTTGAACATAAGAGAACCATTCTCTTCAGTCCACCACATCAAAGTAGGACAACCAAATCTGGAGAGCCACACCAGAAATCAGCTTAGGAGAGGAACAGCAAGAGTTATGCTGATTTTGGACAGTGTCTCTTCCCATGAACCATAGCAGACTCCTAAAGACAACAAGGGATATAACCTGCAACTCTCATTACCAGTTCCACAAAGGAAAACAATATCTTAACCATCTTAGAACTTAATCTCTCATGAACATTGTACATAACTACACTTAAGAAAAGTGATTTACAGCCAGGTGTGGTGGCTCATGCCACTCCCAATGAGAATTATCTAGAAGATCTTCTAAACAAAGAATTCAAAAGAACAATTATACCTGTATTCAAATAATTCAAAGAAGATATAAACAAAAACAAAGAGGTGAGTAGAATGGGGACATAAATGCAAAGTACTAGATATAATTTAACAAAGAGAATTGATGCAGAAAATCCAAATTGAAATGATGCTGGAAATGAAAAACTTGATGAACCAGATAAAAAAGCAATGAAAATCATCTCAACAGAATGGATCATGGAGAAGACTGAGTGTGAGGGACAGAAGAGTAGATGGACCGGATCACTCAGCAAAAGTCGTCACTGTTTTTTGTGCCTTTTCTTGGGCGCTTTCCCTTCTGTTTATTTGTTTTGCCCTACTCTAATATGATAGCTTTTGTTTACTCTTACTATACATTTTGTTTTATTATTATCCCTTAGATGCCTGTGTGTTTTCTAATGAAAAGCAGAACGGGGGTGGATTCAGATGGGAGATAAGCTGGCAACGAACTGGGAAGAGTAGAGGGAGGGAAAACCATAATCAGGGTATATTATGTGAGGAAAAATCTATTTTCAATAAAAGGAAAAAAGATTGAAGGAGAAATAGAAGCTTTCTATTAAAAGACTATCTAAGATTTGAACAACAACTTTCCGTAATAAAAGAAGATTAAAGGAATTCACGTTTGCTAGGCCAGCTTTGGCTGGACTGGGATTAGATATGTAGACCAGGCTGGCTTTGAACTCACAGAGATTCCCCTGCCTCTGCCTCCCAAGTGGTGGGATTAAAGGCATGCGCCACCATGACCAAATATGTGTGTGTGTGTGTGTGTGTGTTATTGGCCAGAGAGGCCCTAGAGGCGCCCAGTACAATACAGGCTATTGGCATTTGCTTTAGATTGTTCATCAGAAGAACTAGATGGTAAGATCCCACTGATGAAGACACCATACATTTTGATTGAAGAACACAGAAAATAAATCTTAAATTGGTCAGGAAACTCCCTGGTGATTAGCTTTCATTGTGTTTGAACATACTTTGCAGGCTGCTGGGGAAAAACAGTATCAGTAGTCTTATTCAATGCTGGACCCTGTGTGCTACGATACTGACCTTCTAGGCATGATGTGCCTACTGGTGCAATAGTGGCAAGACTAAACTAAATAATTCATGTATGGCATTTAGCAAGATGCCATCACATAAGAAATGATGAAGAAACATTAGCTTTGGGGCTGGGGATGTGGGTCAGACATAGAGCATTTGGCTAGTATGCACAAGACCATGTACACCACAAAATAACTATTGTTGTTGGGTGTAGTGTTCATGTTAGAGAGTCAGTGACATACTCCAGACTTTCTGGAGCGATCACATTAGAAAGGACAATAGGATGATGGGATGATTAAGTGGGCCTTCAGGTATCTATTTCTGATCTTTATATAAGGAAATATAGCCACCAGACACCACCTATGACAACAAAAGCCGGAATCAGGGACTGAAAGGAACTTGAGGATGGGAGCCAGAAAAGACGACAAAAGAGCCCAAGAAATAAAGTCAATGGTGGCCAATCAATTCTAGTATTAACCTTTATGAAACAAAAAGTTGAGCTTTAGGAACGTAGAGATGCACAGCTGTAGGGAGCGAGTGAAGCCCTGAGTGAATGTATGTTGTTGACATGGGCATGGCCCATGAGATTTTTCCTTTCCATGGAACCATGTCTGTTGGTGTCCTACGACTACCATTATACAAACTAAGCAGATTGTATTGATATATATTTATATAATATGTATACACACACACACACACACACACACACACACACATACACATAACAACAAGTAAAGACAAAGACCATGAATTTGAGAGAGACAAACATGGGTTGTACATGGATTGGAGGGAGGAAAGGGAAAAAGGAAATGATAGAATTATACTTAATTTCCAAAAATATTTCAAAAGGTGTACAAAACAAGCTAAACAATACAGTAAATAGTATAAACACAGATGTTTACTATATGTCACACACTAAGGGCTTCACATGTATTAACTCACAGTGCCCCTATGAGGTGTAAAGATTTTTCTTACCCCTATTTCCTTTTCTTGTACAGAGGTGTTCAAGCAACCTGGCCACACATGTATGTAATGGCAAAACTTGGATTTTCATCCAAGTGTCCTGGCTCTGAGAACTCTATGTACTAACCACTCTCATATATTGACTCCAAAGTCATAATTTCTGAAAAAAATACATGCCAGAACATGACTGCTAAATTAATGCAAGATTTTAGCAGTGAACATTTATTTTGAAAGTATAATGTTTAAAACAGTGACACCTAAAGTAGACTATGTAAGAATAATCTGTTTTTGCCTATCATGGTTCTAACAAGAAAGGTCTCTGAAAAAGTGACTATGGAGGATGATGCTAAGGCATTGGTATAGAAATGGATGAACATTTAAGTTGACTTCTGTATAGTCTGTTTGATTTAGCCAAATGTTCTGAATTAGAATGACAAAGGGCATTATACTCTACACTTGAAAAGTTTTAAAAATATGCGTTTTATTATTTTTAATTATATGTGTGTGAGAGTACAGGTACCAGGGGGAGCCAGCAGAGAGCATGAGATCACCTAGACTTGAATTACAAGCAGTTTTGAGCTGCCTGATGTAGGTTCTGTGAACCTAGCTTGGGTCCTCTGCTCCTTTGCAAAAGCAGTATGTGATCTTAACCACTGAGGTTGAAAGCAGAATCAAATAAAGAAACATGGTTAGACATGGTGGCGCACACCTTTAATCCCAGCTCTTGGGCGGCAGAGGCAGGCGGAGCTCTGTGAATTTGAGGCCAGCCTGGTCTACACAGAGAGAATTTCAGTCCTGCCAGGACTACATAGTGAGACCCTGTCTCATAAAAACAAAACCAAAAGAAAGAAAAAATCAGTTTAGACCTGGAAAATTGTATATTATTCCCACATCAGTATGCTACACATTTTTACTATAAGTTAAGTTAAAACATACTTAGAACAAGAAATAATCAGTCAGCAGAAAAAACCCTATCTATCTATCTATCTATCTATCTATCTATCTATCTATCTATCTATCTATCTATCTATCTATTTATTTATAGGCAGGGTTTCATTGTGTAACTCTGGCAGGCATGGAACTTGCTATGCAGATCAGGCTGTTCTTGAACTTAACAGAAATCTGCATATTTCTACCCTCCAATGCTGGGATGAAAGGTGAGCACAAAAACTCTGGGCAAACATGTTTCTAATTTTAGAATTCTGTATGATTGGGAACTCCTGGGTATCAGATAACAATGGCAGTCATGTGGGTCTAAAAATCTTCCAATATTCCCTCCAAAACTAATGCAGAGCAACCAGAAGAGAAAAATAAAACTACAGAAACTCATGCCCTTACAATAGTTTGAAGAGAGAGAATAGCCCAACTTCAAAATAAATCTGAGTAAAAGGAGAAATAAATACCAAATTTAATGTGTTATTGCTCATATTCCTCCATTCCTCTCACTTGTCTTTTTACAAGGCTTTGTGGGGAAGGGAAAACAGAAGAGAAATAATAAATATCTAATGGGCCCATTACTAGAAAGTTATAGAGCTCATCCTAATTTAAAAAAATCTAAAGGATTTTTCTAAAAAGTCTCTTTTTACCAGTGTCGTGGGCAGGAGAAAAGGCTCTTACTATCTAAAGTATTTACATGAACATCTACTGAGAGAAGAGTTAAGAAACCAGTTAAAGGTACAAAGAGAGAGTTATCCTTCCCGACCCCTACCCCCAAAGATAGGTGATGATTTCCAAAACGAGACTGTTTTAGTCACATTTAGGAATTATTAGGATCAGTCTATCTTTGAGTCCAGTCTCTTGGAGAATTGTCAGCCCCACACCTCCGGAGAAGGTTAGTGCTGAGTTGTCCTCATCATACATGGTCACCAGTGTCCATTATGCACTTGGCCTCCAGCACATACTTTTCCTGAAACTCACAGTCCAGATCCCAGTGAGTGCTTACCTCCAAGCTGTCTGGGTTGCAACAGAAGGGTAGACTCTCCCCTTTCAAGAGCCTAGAGGTCCTGGGATTTGAGGGAGCTACACGCTGGGAAGGAGTCTTTGATGAAGGAGAAGTACATATAGGCGTAGCCTGTCCAATGACTTCCATCCTCCTGCTGGGTTGTGGACCCCAGGAAGACCTGGAAGAAGATGTAAACAAAGGGAAGCTACCATTGCAAATGCTGAGCGGTTCCCAGGAACTGTGGTCCAGGTTTTTGGTTGAGGTAGAGAAGGTCAGTGTCCTCATGGATGTCCTCATGCAGCCGTGTGCGGAAAGATGCTGGCCCAAGTGAAAGCTGGGGACTTCTTCTGGAGCATAGAGCAGAGGTATGTCATCTGGCTGGCCCACATACAGCCTTTTTTAGTAAGCATCCATTGAGAAGTGATTTGAAGTCCAGTGGAGCTTCGCTCAGCAGCAGCAGCAGCAGCAGCAGCAGCAGCAGCAGCAGCAGCAGCAAAGACAGTTTTACTCCCAGCCCCAGGGTACTGGACATCGCTTTCGCCATTGGCTGTGTGAGCAAGGGCTGCAGTGGAAGAGCAGGTTGGTCTATGGCGGTGGGGTGTGGCCACACCAAAGGCCATCTTGGTATAGTCATCATTGTCCCCAGGCTCTGAGGACGTTGAGCCAGTAGTAGGGCCCTGGGAAGTAGTAGCAGATACTGGAAGCAGGTGGTAGAGTTCTCTTGGGTTGGGTGTCAGAGGCTGCTGCAGGGAAGATGGGGAGGCCGAAGGATGTGGGGGCAGTGGTGGTGTGGGAACGAGATCTCTGGGTTGTAGCAGGAGCCAGGAAGAGCAGGATGACTATCAGCTGGAGTACTGCCATCTGATGTCACAATAGTACATACTTGAAGCTCATGTAGCCAGGGCCACTTTTATCAGGAGGGTTTAGCTCCCTTAGTTTGTGTTGCCGAATCTCATGTACAAGTGTGTAGAAGGCATCCTTCACACCCTGCCCAGTCCTGGCTGATGTTTTGATGTAGGGGATGCCATAGCTGCAGGCAAGGTCCTGGGCCTGCCAAGATTTAACAGTAAGCTAGGTCACACTTGTTCCCCACCAGCACCATTGGCACATCATCCAAGTCCTTTATCCATTTGATGTGCTCCCTGTACTGATGGATGTTGTTAAAGGACTTGGTGCTGTTGATAGCAAACACACAGAGGAAACCCTCCCCTGTGTGGATGCATTGATCCCTCATGGCACCACATTCCTCCCTACCCGCTGTGTCTAGGATGTCCAGCAGACATGCCTCCCCATCAATGACCACCTGTTTCCAATGGAAGGCCTCTATGGTGGGGTCATATTCATCCACAAAATGATTCTGGATCAGCTGGATGGTCAGGGCACTCTTTCCCACACCTCCAGCACCCACCACCGCAAGCCTGTATTCTGTCATCATTTTTGTGGGGATTGTCACTCCAGGAGCTCCTGCCCCACAAGGGGCATGAAGGAGTGGCTGGGGAGTAGAAGGCCCTGATTGGGGCCTGATGCGGGTGTCCTTGTAGCCCTGAGGCTGAAGCATGATGGCCACGGGGTGCAGAATAACTGAATATGGGGGCTAATTCCCCTTTTTGTTCTATCAAAACAAAAACATATTTAAATTTAACAGCTATTTATCAGAGGATATTTGGCTCTGGGGTTAACTCCCTGCGTTTGTAAAGGGGGTACCTTTAGGAAGGGTTGGCAGGCCTTGTATGGACTATCTTTTAAGGTCAGTATCCTAAATCCCAATGCCAGCTTGTCGGCTCGGCAGTTTCTCTTGGACAGAAATCCTGGAAGCCCAGAATGCCCCCTCATATGTTGTATGGG
>CABHPH010142913.1:5909-24038 GCA_902168325.1 Peromyscus nudipes
GGCAGGTGTGGTGTAGTGGTTCGTGCCTGTAATCCCAGACCTTGGGAAACAGAGGCAGAAGTAGCAGGAGTTAAAGGTCATCCTCCAGTGTACAGTGAGTTCAAGACCTGCCTAGGTTACATAAAACCCACATCTCAAAAATGGAGAGAAACAGAGGTCTGGGGATATAGCTCAGTGGTAGAGGCTTGCCTAGCATGCATGGAGCCCCAGGCTCAATCTCCAGCACAGGTAAAGAAAGATTATGAGTTTGAGGCATGTGGTGGTTTGAATGAAAAGGGCCATAGGCCCGTATGTTTCTACACTTGGCCCACAGCTGGTGGAACCTGTGTGGGGAGGAAAGGACTCACTCCCAGTGTTCTCACCCTGTTTCATGGTTGTGGATCAAGATGTGAGCTCTCAGTTTTTCCGTTGCTTCCTATCATGGACTCTTAAACCTCTGAAACTGTAAGCCAAATTAAATGCTTTCTTTTATAAGTTGCCTTGGACATGGTGTTTTATCACAGCAATATCAAAGTAACAAAGAAAGACACAACTAAAAGAAACTCTGCAACAATTAAACAGAGAAAAAAGTTGGGGAAAGAGTGAACTGTGGGGTACTTCAGGTGACCCAACGGAGTAACTGGAATACCCAAAGGAAGAACAAAAGAATTATTTGAAAAAATAATGGCCAGAATTTTTCCAAACTTGATGAAAACTAAACAAACCCATAGATTGAACAAGTTAAATGAACTCCAAGCAGAAGAAACATGAGAAGACACCAAAACTCAAAACAAGTAGTAAGTAGAAAAATCTTTAAAAAGTAGCCTGGAAATAAAAGCTAAGATCCAAGGACCAAAGATAAGGATGGCAGCTTTCTCATTTGAAACATAAGCAAGAAGGTAGTGGAGTATTCTTAGTAATTAAAGGAGAAATGTAGGGCCAGCAAGAGGACTCATGTAAAGATGATTTCCACCAAGCCTAACGACCTAAGTGCAATCCCCCGGTACCCACGTGGTGGAAGGAGAGAATCAACTCTACAGTGATGTCCTCTGATCTCCACATAAGCACTGTGGCACATACACTCACTAGGAAGGCTGAAGCAGAAGATTGCAACTTCCATACCCAGCCTGGACTACACAAGAAGATACTGTCTCAAGAAAAATGGGTAAAAGAGTTTGCCATGCAAACCTGAAGCCTCAATTTGATCCCTGGAAACCCATGCCATGCATGCTAACACTACCACCCATCTACTACCACACACCATACATCATTATTATCATTTTTTTTTTTGAGATGGTGTCTCTGTGTAACAGCCCTGGCTGTCCTGGAAATCACTTTGTAGACTAGGCTGACCTCAAACTCACAGAGATCTACCTGCCTCCGCCTCCCGAGTGCTGGGATTAAAGGTGTATACCACCACCACCATCTGGCCATCTTTTTTTTTTTTCTTTAAGTGTATTTATCATTTGTTTTTGACAGGATCTCATTCTGTATCCCAGGTTGGCCTGGAATTTGTGGTGAAGCTTAGGCTGGCCTCAAAGTTGCAATCTTCCTGCTTTAGCCTTCCAAATGCTAGGATTGTAGGCACACCACCATGCCCAGCTCAGAAATAAACTTCAACCGTGTAAAAATATAAATAGTAGAAGTAAGAGTTGAGTGTGGATTCTATAAAATAGAAGCTGAAGGAACATTTCCTAATTCTTTTTATAAGGTTCTATTACTCTGATATCAAAATTCCACCAAGACCCAACAAAAAAAGAAAATTGTATACCAATATCCCTTATGAACATACATGCAAAAACTCTCAATAAAATACTTGGCCAACAGGGTTCAAGAACACATTAAAAACATTATCCACCATGGTAAAATTGGTTTTATCTCAGAGATGCAGGAATGGTTCAACATACATAAATCAATAAACATAATTCACATAAAAGGATTCAAAGACAAAAAAAAATGCATGATCATCAGATGAAATGGAGAAAAGGCCTTTGACAAAATTCAACACCCCTTCACGATAAAAGTCCCTGGAGAGACTAGAAATTACAAGACAAATAACATAATAAAAGCTGTCTACAGCAAGCCCACAGCCAACATCATTCTAAATGGAGAGAAACCCAAAGTATATCCACTAAAATCAGGAACAAAATTGTTCACTCTCTCCATACCTACTCAATACAGTACTTGAAGTCTTAGCTAGAGCAATAAGACAACTGAAGGAGATCAAGGGGATACAAATAGGGAAGGAAGAAGTCAACGTATCTTTATTTGCAGATGGAGTGATTTTATTTTATGTATAGAAGACCCTAAAAACAACCAGGAATCTTCTAGAGTTCTAAACACTTTCAGCTAGGTAGCTGAATTCAAAATTAACACACAAAAAACAGTAGCCTTCCCATGTACAAATGACAAACAGAAAGAAAGCAGGGAATAGAACCTTTCATAGTAGCCTCTAAAAGGAAGGAAGGAAGAAAGGAAGGAAGGGAAGGAAAGGAAGGAAGGGAGGGAGGGAGGGAGGAAGGGAGGGAGGTAGGGAGGAACGAAGGAAGGAAGGAAGGAAGGAAGGAAGGAAGGAAGGAAGGAAGGAAAGAAAAAAGCTACCTTGAAATAACTCTAATCAAGTGAAAGACTTGTATAAGTCTTAAGACACTGAAGAAAGAAATTGAAGAAGACCTCAGAAGATGGAAAGACCACCCATGCTCATCAACTTGTAGGAATAATATTGTGAAAATGATCATCCTACCAAAAGCATCTATAGATTCAATGTAGTCCTCATCAAAATTCCAACAGTTCTTCACAGAAATTGCAAAACAATCTTCAGCTTCATATGGAACACACACACATACACACACACACACACACACACACACACACACACACACACACAAATAATCCAGGATAGCAAAAACAAACTAACAAAAACATGAATAATAAAGGAACTGCTGAGGTATCACCATCCCAGGTTTCAAGTTGTACTACAGAATTATAGTGCTAAAAACAACATGGTATTAGCATAAAAACAGACATGTGGGGGCTGGAGTGATGGCTCAGGGGTTAAGAGCACTGACTGCTCTTCCAGAGGACCCAGGTTCAATTCCTAGCACCCACATGTCAGCTCACAACTGTCTGTAAATCCAAGATCTGACACCCTCACACAGAGATACATACAGGCAAAACATGAATGCTCATAAAATAAAAATAAAAAATAATTTAAAAAACCCAGACATGTTGATCAATAGAATAGAATTGAAAAGTTAGACACAATTCCACACACCTACAGACATAATTTTTGACAAAGAAGCAAAAAAAAATACACACTGGAGAACAGAAAGCATCTTCAACAAATGGTGCTGGTCAAGCTGTGTAGCTGCATGTACAAGAATGAAAAGAGATCCATACCTATCATCCTGCACATAACTCAACTACAAATGATTCTAGGACCTCAACATCAGACCAGATACTCTGAATCTGATAGAGAGAATGTAGAGAATGGTCTTGAACTCATGGGCATAGGAAAGGACTTTCTGAAAAGGACACTGATAGTATAAACATTAAGACCAATAATTAATAAATGGGGCCTCATGAAGCTGAAAAGCTTCTGTATAGCAAAAAATGCCATCATTCAAGCAAAGTGTCAGCCCACAGAATGGGAGAGAAAGTATTTACCAACTATACATCTGATAGAGGGTTAATATTTACAATATATAAAAAACTAAAAAAATAAACAAAATGACAACCCAATTTAAAAATGGTATGTACAACTAAGCAGAAAGTTCTCAAAAGATGAAATACAAATGACCGAGAAACATTTTTGTTGTTATTGTTTGTTTGTTTTGTTTTTCAAGACAGGGTTTCTCTGTGTAGCCCTGGCTGTTCTGGAACTCTCTCTTTAGACCAGGATGGCCTCGAATTCAGAGATTCACCTGCCTCTGCCTCTTGAGTGCTGGGATTAAAGGCATGCACAACTGCCCAGTGAGAAACTTTTTTTTTTTAATGTTCAACATCTTTAGCTTTCAGGGAAATGCAAATTAGATCCTCTTTGAGATTTCATCTTGGCTGGTCAGAATGGCCAAGATCAATTTCAAAAAAAAAAGATAGTACATGCTGGCAAGGATTTTGAGAAAAAGGAACATTTACTTGATGGGACTGCAAACTTGTACAGCCACTATGGAAATCAGGAAGCTGGGAATTAATCTACTGTATGATCTAGCTATACCACTCTTGGGCATATATCCAGAGGACCCTATGTCTTTCTACAGAGTTACTTGCCCATCCATGTTCATTGTTTCTCTACTCATAATTGCCAGAGGGCTGGAGAGATGGCTCAGCCGTTAAAGGCTAGGCTCACAACCAAAAATATAAAATTGCCAGAAATTGGAAACAGCCTACATGACCATTAATTGATGAATGGATAGTGAAAATGTGGTACATTTGCACTATGTAATATTATTCAGCTGCTAAGAAAAATGAAATTTGCAGGTAAATGGATGGAGCTAGAAAAGAAATCCTCCTGAGTGAGGTAACCCAGACCTAAAAAGCAAATAGTGCATGTTTTCTCTTCACTTTGGATGTTGACTTTTAAACTTTCAGTATGTCTGCTTCACTCTGAATAACCACGGAGGTATCTAGAAATGGACTTGGGGTAGGGGCTTCTCCCAAGGAAGGGAAACCAGAGTACAGCGTTATAAAGAAGTAAAGAGAAAACTAGAATAGGAGGGTTAAATGGAGGGGAAATGAGAGGGCAGGGTGAAAGAGGAAATGTGGGAAGGGAGAGCTAACATGAAAGGTCTTTTGAAAATTTATACAGAGACCTATTATTGTAGAAGCTTCCTAAATATATATATACATCTATGGAAATTATTTAAATGAAGTCACCGTATAACGGGGAGACAATGCCCCAACTAGACATCTTATGCCACCAAACAAAACGCCCAGTGGAAGGAATGGGTTACATCTTATTGAGCCCCTGGCCAAAGGGGTACCATGGACACCCTCCCAACCCTTGCCCAGACATTACGGGGTATTGCCACAGCTGTTGGTTACTCTCCACAACCTGACAGTAAGGCTTGAAGATGGCACTTACTTATGTCATCAAACATGGTAAAATCAAGATGATGCCTAAGTAGAAGCTTCAACCCTACAGATTAGCTTCGATGTTACTGGAAGGTACTCTGCATGCTACCAAAGAAGAAAAGTAATCATCAAGATCACCCAGCTACATAACCAGGCAGTGGTGGTGCACACCTTTAATCCCAGCACTGGGGAGGCAGAGGCAGGTGGATCTCAGTGAGTTCGAGGCCAGCCTGGGCTACAGAGCAAGTTCCAAGATGGCCAAGGCTACACAGAGAAACCCTGTACCAAAAAATTAAAAAACAAAACAAAACAAAAAACCCCCACCCAACTCCAGACCCCCTTCTACTGGTGCAGTAGTAGATAAATGTTATAGGAGTAACCAACCCCTTTTTCATCGTCCCACTCCACTCAATGGAATCCGTACCTTACACTGCTGAAGTAGCCATGAGCTCCAGGAGAAAATCTACTACTGTTCTTCTGCTAAAGGACATAGCAATAAAGTGACTTCTAATGACATGCTTTTCTAGACAGGCCATGAGCTCCAGGAGAAAATCTACTACTGTTCTTCTGCTAAAGGAACATAGCAATAAAGTGACTTCTAATGACATGTTAGTATGCTCATAGATCAGTACATTGCTCAACCCTCAACCCAAGAACTTCCTTTTTTCAGTGGGTGGTGATTAACACAGAGACCCACCACTGGGCAATGTGCAGACATTGAGAGACTTCGGAACACTTAGTCCTAAGTGAGATGTCTTTGCCGAACACCTCCTCTCAAAGCTCAGGGACCTATACAGAAGAAGAAGTGGGAGAGTGTAGGTGCCAGAAGTGGTGGATGACCCTAAGGAAAGAGTGTCTTCCCAATACAAGGGGGCTGACACACACATTCACTCACAGAGACTGTGACAGCATACATAGGACCTGCACAGGTTCAGCACTGAGAAAGGAGGTAGATAAATAGTTCCACCCCTCACCAGGAAGTTATTTGCAGCTGATGCCTTCTGGGAAAGGGAAAATCAGATTTCTCCAGTGCAGTGTCACTGAGTCTATCAAGCACACCCCAGGACAGGCTGCATGCTCAGGAGCAGCTGACCAACACAAAATGTGTGTTTGGGGGTTGCTTTTTGTTCCATTTTGGTATTTTTTTTTAATTCTTACTGTTTTTTGTTTCAATTTTTTATTTTTGTTTTTGCTTTTATAAAGACAAAAAGAACATGAAATTAAGTATGTAAGGAGGCAGAGAGTAATTGGGAGGAGGTGAGGAGGGGAAGGATATGATCAAAATATATTGTAAGAAAAAACAAAATAAATATCAAAGGGAGGGAAAAAGGATGAAAAGGGGCTGGGGGGAGGCTGGAGAAGCCTCAGTGTTTAAGAGCATCCTTGCAGAGGATCTGAGTTCAATTCCCAGCACCCACTTTCCGTGAGTTACAGTCATCTGTAACTAGATCTCCAAGGGGATCCCATAACACATATACACACATGCACACACACACACACACACACTTAAAAGTAATAAAAATAAATCTTGAAAATAGGCTGGGCGGTGGTGGCGCACGCCTTTAATCACAGCACTCGTGAGTTCAAGGCCAGCCTGGGTTACAGAGCGAGATCCAGGACAGGCACCAAAACTACACAGAGAGACCCTGTCTCGAAAAAAAAAAATCTTGAAAATAAAAAGATGAAAAAGCATATATACTATCCATCTTAGTTATGTTTTCTCTTACTGTGATAAAACACCACAACCAAAAGCAACTGGAGACAAAGGGTTTCTTTCAACTTACAGTTCCACACCACGGTCCATCACTGAGGCATGTCAGGGCAAGAACGCAATTAGGACAGGAATCTGGAGGCAGGAGCTGATGCAGAGGCCATGGAGGGGTGCTGCTTACTGGCTTCCTCTACACTGCATGCTCAGCCTGCCTTCTTATAGAACCCAGGACCACCAGCCCAGCGGTGGCCCCACCCACAATGGGCTGGGCTCTCCCCCATTAATCACGAATTAACAAAATGTACCACAGTCTTGAGTATAGGCCAATCTGGTGGGCACATCTTCTCAACTGATTCCCTCTTCCAAAACGACTCTAGCTTGTATCAAGTTGACATAAAACCTAGCCATTAAAATAACAGTCTAGCTTTGATTGTTAAGCATCATGTGACTAATTAATATCAGTTAGGCATATTTCAGAAGAAGGAATACCACCAGGCTATGATAAGGGTCCTTTCATGATGATAGCAAGGCGGTTAATCAAGGGTCCATGGCAGACTTTTAAACATGTATGCTCCCAATAATTAATCTTCAGAACATACAAAGAAAAAAAAGTGGTAGAACATCAGTAAGAAATAGACAAATCCACAATTATAGTCAGAGACTTCAGTGTTCCCTCTCAACAGATAAAATAAACAGGGAGAAAATCAGCAAGCATAGCCTGGACTTAAACAATACCATCAACCACCCTGACTTTGATTAACACTTTTACCCAGCAGCAACGAAATATACATTTTTTACAAGCACACGCATTTACCAATATTGGCCATATGGTGAGCTGTAAAATTAATTTAAAAAAATCCAACAGTACAGAGCCACACTGCATTCTCAGACAAAAGTAAAATTAAGTTAAAAACCATAGGGCCAGCAAGATGGGGCTTGCTGGGCAAGCCTGGTAATGAGTTCAATTCCTGGAGCCCATGTAGGAATTGAAGGAAAAAACTAAGTCCATATAGTTGTCTTCTGACCCCCACATGTGCGCCATGGAACATGTACTCACCCACCCCTACACACCACACTAATAATTATCAGTGTTCTCAGTTAGCAACTATAAAGGGGAGGACCTTGAATCCTGTGAAATTATATGAAGACCTTGCAAATCAATGTGACACTTTCTTTCTTTCTTTCTTTCTTTCTTTCTTTCTTTCTTTCTTTCTTTCTTTCTTTCTTTTTTTCTCTTTTTTCTTTTTTTCCCCTTTGGTTTTTCAAGACATGGTTTCTCTGTGTAGCTTTGTGCCTTTCCTGGAACTCACTTGGTAGCCCGGGCTGGCCTCGAACTCACAGAGATCCGCCTGCCTCTGCCTCCCGAGTGCTGGGATTAAAGGCGTGCGCCACCGCTGCCCGGCGACACCTTCTTGAAGTGTTACAGACACCTGCCATGTGACCTAGCCATTCTACTCTAGATGGTTGGGATATGAACTGTGGCCCCTAAAGGCTGATATACTGATGGCTTGATTCACAGCTGGTGATGCTCCACAGAGGTGACTGGATCATTAGTGGGCTAATTCAGCAATGGGTTTACAATCGGATGGGTTATTGGAGGACGAAGCTCACCCAGAGTCTATCTTTTTCTCCCCCAACCTCTTCTCTCTTTTCCAGCAGCCACAAGGTGAATGGCTTTGCTTGGACATGTTCAGCCTTCGCTCAGGCCCAAGAGACCAAGTAAACATGGTCAGACACCCTTGAAATAACAAACAAATTCTTCCTCTCCTCGGTTGTTTTTCTTAGGTATTTTCTCATAGCAATGAAAGACTAATTAATATACATTCCTAGGTGCTTACTAGAGAAATGAAATGCTCGCTCCATGACTAGTACATGAATTTTCATAGCAGCCTTGTCCGTCGTAGCCAGAACCTAGAAACAACCAAATATCCATCAACAGGTTCATGGATAAACTCTGGTACACCCATGAAATACTATTCAAAAAGCAGTTCTTGATACACGCAATGATATAGGCGAGTCTCAAAATAATTATGCTGTTTTTAATGTGTATAGAGTATATACATATATATAGAGAGAGTATATTTGTATGATCTCATAAGCTGGTCTGAAATCTAGAAAACGGAAACGAATTTATGGGGCATAACACAGACCAGTGGTTTCTGAGAGGTAGAGGTGGAAGGAAGGGAGTCAGTAGGGAACACTGTCACTTGGGGTGACAGACACATTTACTGCCATGGTTTTCATGTCTGCGTAAATATGACAAAACTATGCTGCACACTTTAGACTTGTCACAGTGTGTTTGCTTTATTATGTTGCAATTTTACGGATGCTTGTTACATAGCCAAAGCTGGCCTACAGGCATGTGTCGCCACACCCAGCTCATAACAGCTTGCTTTTTAAATAAATGACTGTTTCCAAACAACAACAAGAAATCTGCAGTTGGGAAGAAAATACTGGCGGTTTCTGTTGGTGGAGATGACAATCGCGTTGGTGGCAATCGGCAACGGTCTCGCAGGACAAGTGTGCTTTCCCTCGCCTCCCAGAGAAAACCTCAGTGCAGCAGGGACCAGTTGCCGGGGATTCTGGACTCTCAGAAAGGCTGTGCTAGACACAGTGGCACAGGCTTGTCACTCCAGCACTCAGAAGGTGGAAGCAGGATGATTCAAAGGTCAAGGCCAGGGTAGGCTGCGTCACAAGACTCTGGCTGAATGAGTAAGTGAATCAATGGAGAGCTGGGGTAGAGTGCAGTGAAAAAGCATTTGTCTAGTGTGCTTCAGGGCCAGAGTCCAATTCTCAGTGCTAAGATAGATAGATAGATAGATAGATAGATAGATAGATAGGTAGATAGATAAATGATAGACAGACAGACAGATGTGTTTGCAGCCTAGCTCTTGCCAAACCTCACCACACGGAGAGCCTGGATGGACTCACTAACACTACAGCAAGCTGGCCTGTACCCCTCATGTGGCAGGCTCTTTTCAAACCTCATTCCCTCCTCACCTCAGCAGGACTAGGAGGATTTTTGTACTTAGTTCCCAAGTGGACCACACTGACAGAAAGTGATGGGTCTGGACCGTGGATGGATGGGTTTGTAGATCTCCAAGTTGGCCCCGGAGCAAGGCCCCACATGCTTCCTTCTCTCCTGGTCGATGCTCTCTTCACCACCAAGCTGAATGAAGCATACTATAGGCTTGAATGCCTGCCTCCCTCAGAATGCACACACTGAAAACCCAACAGGTAAGAGAGATGATTTGAAGAGGGAGTAGGTCAGCAGGGCTCTGCCCTCATGATGGAAGTCGTCCTGATTGCCACAGTGGGGCCACTCTCATGCTCTCTAGGCGTGTGATACATACAATGACAGAGCAGGAAAGCTCTCACCAGATGCACTCCTTCTGTCAGACTTCCCAGCCTCCAGAACCACGAGCTAAGTAAACTTCTGTTGTTTATAAATTACCAGGATGTGGTATTCTGTTACAGTAGCACAGAGACACAGCCCTCACTTCTGGAAATCTCCGTCCCTGCCCATGGAATCTCCCTGCTGGGAGTCGTGAGAATTCCGTGAAGGGTCAGGACCACTTGCGTAGCAGCAAGATCAACTTTGCCCACATCTCCTAAAGCCGTTGCAGGATCTGGCTCAGCTATTGCATCACATGCCTCCGAAAGGTGGAGAAATTGAGACCATCTGCTGCCACCTGAATTTGCCTGGAAACTGCCTGGGACACCTGGCTCCAGTCCTCACACATCATCCTGGGAGGAATGTCGCCGTATGGGGATATCTAAAGGTATGTGGGCCGGCTTCAGGCCAGCTGTGGGCAGAAAGTAAGAAGAGCAGGGGAGACCCTGAGCTCTGCTTTCCTACAGCAAAGAGTTACAGGGAGAACTCGGCTGCCTGAGCATGTGATGGGGTTATCAGTCTGCTGGGCCCAAAGCTGGCCCTCCCTTCCTCCTCTGCTGTCCCATACTCCACTCTGCTTTGTCTGGCTCCAGAAAGCCCAAATCCTTGTCCTGAGTGGGTAAGGCACAGTGAAAGTTCTATAACTCTGAGTCATGTTTTTAAAACAAGTGTGGGTGGGAGGGCGGTGGGGGGGAGAGGGGGGAGGGTTAGTACCTCTAGATGAAGCTCTGAGCGCCAGGATCCAGGACAGCAAGTTCTGTTTAACAGAGAGAGGGAAGTTGGGTCCCAGGCCCAAGGAAGTAGAGAACCTGGCCAAGTCCCGCGGCAAGGGCAGAGCAGAGCCAGAGGCCCTACACTCTTCTCACTGCCCCCTGAAAAGCAGCTGTCTGAAGCAGTGGGGCATGAGGTGAAATCCTTTTCCTCACCTGACCTCTCTCCCAGGCCTGGGAGCTGATGTAATCCAGCCCTCTCCCTTCTTGGCCACTGGTCTGGGGATGTGCTGGAATTGATGGTTTTTTGGAGGGGTGCTAAATGTACTGTCCATAGTCCACTTGGAGACAGACAGGGAGGTGTGTGTGTGTGGGGGGGTCAGAACTGATGGGCTCTGGGCACACGGGTCCAGGGCGAACCCCCCAACCCCAGCCTTTACCTTGTCCCTGAGGCTGCCCTCTGTTACTGGGTCTTTCTGCTGTCACCAGGCCTTAAGTCTTAGCTCTACACAGAGGCCTTAGGCCACTGGCTTCCCCACCCTGGGCTTCTCTGAGTCCCTTCTCCACATGCTCTGCCTATCTCCTGGTTGAGCTAAAAACTCTAGTCTCCTAAATGGGGCAGTGAGGGTGACCAGACATTAGGCTTCTAGTTGGGAATCCACCTTGAGGGATTTGGGATAGGAAGACAGTAACTCCCTATAGAGATACCCTTAAGTCTGTAACTCCGGATGCTAGCTAGGCCCACCTCCACCCCTTACATGCCGTGTGTGACCCCAGAACTAGAGAAAACACTATAGCTCTTCATCTCTAGCCAGCCAGATCTCCTCACCCTCTACAGGAAGCCTAGAGCCTGGAGCTGGGGTGAGTGAGCAGTGCTGTGCCCTGTGGAAGACAAACACAGTGTCAACCCCCTCAGAACCACTGTGGCCTGGCCTTTGGTGTGTGAAGCCTTGTCCCCAACCCAATGTACACTGCAGGGCCCTGATTGCACTTGCTGTGGGGCTCCATGCAGAGCTCTGCCTGTCTGTGACTCCCGACCTGCTCCCCTGAAGCCCCCAAATATAGAGAACTCAAATGCTGCCCAGACTTCATGTCTCCTCTGACTCCTGAGCCCACACCATTGAACCCATGACCCCTGCACCTTGGTTTCCGGAGTCCTTCTAGTGAGCGCTAAGGGGACACCAGCATGGCTGTGGTCCACCCACTCTGGGCAGGTGGGGTTTTCCTACCTCTGCAGCAAGCCTGGAGCTCAGTGAGTCTGAAGTCGGTGATATATAAAGCCTGAGGTGAGGGATACCATCCTTTCCTGGAAGGTCTGGGCTATGGGTGCTGGGGCCCCTCTTTGCTGGGTGAGGTGGAGCCCTTAGCCTGGGCTGGCTGGCCTGTCTTCCATGACACCCTTCTTCCACCACTTCACCCCAAATTGAGCATTTCCACTGTCTCTCTGTGGGACATCGAGGACCCCCAATACCTCGTTCTTAAAAGACCTCACTCAGTAGCAATGAACCAGACCAGTAGTTAGTCACCTAGCACAGCAACCCTGAGGCTCCGGTCCTGGCTCAGGAGCCACAGAGCCCCAGGTGGAGACAGCAGCAGCGGTCTCAGCCACGCCTCCCCCAGGCTCAAGGTCCAGCCCCTCATAGATGGTAGGGAGCGAGGTGTGCTGACTCAGTCGCCTTCGCAAGCCAACCAGCAGGGGCTGGGGCAGTGAGGACACGTCCACGTTGTTTCCCAGATCTATCCAGGCCAACACAGGGAATTTGGTGGTGTCTTTGATAGCCTCGGTGAGTTCACGGGCAGCAGCTCGCGTCAGCCGATTGCCATTGAGCAGCAGTTGGGTGAGGCGGGGCAGAGCCCAGAGGCTGGGCAGCAAGCGGTGCAGCAGCTCATCACTCAGCTCCGTGAAGCTCAGGTCTAAAACCACCAGCTCCACACCATGGCTGCCCAGGTAGCGTGTTATGTGCTGCACATCTCGGGCGGATAGCGGGATGCCGGAAAGGTCCACAGTCTCCCCTACCAGCAGGGTCTTCTGGAGGCTGCTCCTGAGGCTATGGAAGGATGTGGGTGGGTGCACTGAACCAGAGCCCAGGCCCAGGCAGGACCCCACCCACCACAGACAGTTACCCACCAAGGGCAACCTAGGTCCTCCGGCCTGGCAAAGCCTGATTTAAAATGCCACTTCTGCGACTGGAGAGATGGCTCAGCAGTCAAGAGTACTTGCTGCTCTTTCAGAGGACCCAAGTTCGGTCCTTAGCACCCATATAATGACCAACAACTGTCTGTGACTGCAGTTCCAACACCCTCTGGCCTTTTCAGGCACCAAGTACAGGCACAGGGCGCATATATGCGTGCAGGGAAAACACTCACACACTTAAAAAATAAAAATAAGTAAACTATTTTTTAAAGCCATTTTTTTATAAAGTTGATGGCCAGAGGCAATGCTAGGAATCTCTCTGAGCTCAGTTTCCCCTCTGGTGAAATGGGAACAGGGTTGTGGTGAGGACTACATACATGCATTAAGGCATGTGGACTGCTTCCTGCCACAGTAGATGGGACTATTATTATTGTACTTCTTGCATCTGTTAATATTGTTTATTTTCACGACAGCCCAAGGGGTGTATAGGTGATGGCCCATTCTACAAAGGAGCTAAGAGAGGTGACAAGGTCCCTTGGCTGTCCATCCCTAAGTGGGGACCAGGGCTCTAAATCCCAATGCTCTGACCTCTGTGCCCCTCGAGAAGCAGCATCCTTTAAGATAACGAAAACCTCTGTCATGAGTGGCTATGGGATCATTCCGGTCCTCTCAGCGTTTGGGGCCTAGAGACCGGACAGGCCCAGGATCGTAAAGGGGGAAGGAAGTAGATAATGTGGGCTAAGAGCTTGCTAGGGCAGGCCTCCCTGTGTTAAGCTGAAAGAGGCACTTGGAGCCTGAGGGAGGAGGGTTGGTCCTCCAGGGCCCTTGGCACACTTTGGCTCGCTCTCCTGTTCTTTATCCACAGCCCTGTGGGAAGATAGAACTGCTTTGGATGGTGGTCACTGAGAGCAGGGAGGACATTGCCAGGACCCCATCTACTGTGGCAGGAAGCAGTCTCATGGGTTCTGGGTTCGCCTTGGGCCATGAGGGGTAAGAATAAAACAAGGTCACAGAGCTCAGGTCAACTCCCAGCTGTGGTGCTAGGCCTCTGGTTCTGGGCTGAGACTGTGTCATGAGGTCCCGCAAACAGGAAACCACACGCAGAGTAAGCTATCAAGAGGCTGTGGAAGTCCCCGCATCAGGAAGCCTGGAGCTGATGAGTTCCCAAAGGGCTGCAGGGTAATTAGGGAGGGAATGGCCTTAGGCAAGCTACTCTCCCTCTCCTAACTCAGTGTTCTTCCCTGTGAAATGGGAGGCTTATAGAATCTGTCCTGATGAAGATTTCACCTGATGTACCTGGGACCCAAGGAGGCACAGGTCCTGGGAAGGGACAGGGATGGAGGGACCAGGGAATGGCAGGAGGTGTCACTGTCCTGGAAGAAACGGGAAGCAACTCATATGGAGCACGCAGCTTGACTTAGGGGCATCTGTTGCTGTGGACCAGGGTAGTGGCCACAGCTGGAGCCTTAATGTAGACAAAGGCAAGGGAGCAACAGAGTGAGATTTTTGCACACTTAGCTCTCAGAGAAGATAGTGTGCAAGGGCTGTGTGGCTGGGCTCTCCTTACCTGTTCTGGGTTTTCCTGTGGGGCTTTCGCTTGGAGTGAGGGGTGAGGTGGTAGATGAGCTGCCGACAGATCTTATCGGACGACTTCCAGGGCTCGTGGTCCTACGAGGGCGGGGAGGGGAACGTTATGGTGAGGGTGAGCCTGAGCCCCTTCCATTCTGCCCTGGCTGTATCCTGGCACAGAGCCAGGAGAGGCTGCCTGCTGAGAGCTGGACAGGCTAGTCTGAGGCCCGCAGTGCCCGGTGGGAGGAAGCCCAGACAATGGGCCCTTGTTCTCTGTCCTCAGGCCTAAGGCCAGTAGCTCAAGCTATCAGCCGGCAGTTTGCCACCCTCAACACCCCCAGGGGACTTGCCACAAGGAGGAGGCCAGACCAGGCCCCTTGAGGGAGCCCTATTCCAGAGACGCCAGTCCCAGAGAATAGGAACGAGCCAGGTCAGCATGTTCTTCCTCTCATTCTCCAAGCTACGCTGCGCTGCGCCCGTGGGGCCTGGGTCTGGGCTGACAGGGCCGGGGATTGATGTTTTACTATACCACACGGTTCTCTATTGGTCCTAATTGTATCCCCAAAGAGGCCCAGCTTGGGGCACACAAGGTGTGCTTTCCACACAGCTGGCACTGAGCAGGCTCCATTACCCAGAACTTTCTTTTATACTATAAGCAGCCTCCAGAGCTTGCAACACACACACACACACACACACACACACACACACACACAGAGTGACAGTCAATTAGGTGGCTACTGAGATGGCTGTGGACTAGCCAGCTGAGTACCAATGTGGGATTCAGAGCTGACAGGGCCTACAGTGGACCCCCTTATTTCATGGGGGGGTGTTCATTGTGTCCAAGATTCTTGGGGACCCGTGGCTGACCACAGACCTACAGGCCAGTGCTGTGTCCATGTTCACAATGGGACATCTGCAGGTGTTGTCAGAACAGGGTCCAAGGAGGCAGAAGCTGCAGGTAGCATGACATAGGATTTGTTTGTGACCCAAGTAGCAGTGGAAGGGACTGTGAACCCCCTTCCCCAAAGGTGTCCAAGCAGGATAGAAACCAGGGGTCTCAGCCTAGGGCGACTCTCTTCTGACCCAGGAACAAGAACACGTGGTTCTGACAGTGGACGTGTCAAGACAGGCTGTATTCTGTGTCCCTATAGGGTTTTTTTGTTTTTGTTTCTGTTTTTCTTTTGGAGACAGGGTTTCTCTGTGCAGTTTTTGGAACCTGTCCTGGAACTTGCTTTGTAGACCAGGCTGTCCTCAAACTCACAGAGATCCAACTGCCTCTGCCTCCTGAGTGCTGGGATTAAAGGCGTGCACCACCACCGCCCAGCCTCTATAGGTCTTCTGCTCAGGTGGGGTGCACCACAGTCAGTGGGGAAACAAGTCTACCTAAGAGCATGGTTTTAGGACTCAGCAAAACAGTTTACACTTGCTCCTGAAGCTGTTCTTAAGAGGGATAGTGACTAGCCTAAGGCCTAAGTGAGCATGAGAACCCAAGTTCCCCGGGCCTATGCCTTCTGACCTTACCTTCTTGGGACACTGCAGGTCCCGGGCCAGGTTCACCAGCAAGTCATGGGAGATGGGGTCCACCAGGTTAAGCAAAGCCACATTCCTGTAGAGGATGTCAGTGAGGAGGTTCCCTTCAAGGCCCAGGTCCTGTGGTTGGTGGAGTGATAGTTGAGTAAGCCAGAGGTCAGGGCTCTCCTTCTCCCGGCCAGACCGAAGATACACCCCCTGCTGGTTCACATATTTCTAATGATCCCCCCACTCCTGGCTTGCTAGAATCTCTCAACATATGGTGGCAGCCACGTGTCTAGAGAGGGGGCATAGTAAGGTGTGTGTGTGTGTGTGTGTGTGTGTGTGTGTGTGTGTGTGTGTGATAATCAGGTTACTCACACTAGTTGTTGGCTGTGTAATGTCTTGCTGTGATGCTCTAATAACTCCTCTAATAACCCTGAATGCTAATGTTCCTAGCACCCCCTTTGGGTCCTTTGTTTCCTCCCTGTCTCTGAGGTCTCTTGAATTGTGCTACCCTCTTTTCTCCTCTGGGAGTGAGCCCCTTCACCAGATCGTGTTCCCAAAAGCAGCTTAAACTCAGCCTGCTCATTTGCCGGCCTTATGTCCCTTTCCAGAGTGCAGTAGGGGACCCCACCCTGTCCACCTCTGTAGGGATCATCCTTTCCTTCTGTCCCCAGCTCACCAGGGGGGTCTCCCTTCTCCCACTGCTGCTGCCAAGGTTCAGACCTCAGACCTAGTCACCTTCGCTCAGGGCTCCCAGCCTTCCGCGTTCCTCCCTGGGTTCCCAGGGCCACTCTATGAAACACACATGACCTTTACCCTTCATTCCACTGGTGGAGACTAAACACCTAGAAGTTGTGCCATCAGAGACTCACAGAATGTGCAGAGCCATGATTCCCTGGACTTAGCCATCACAGCCTTCCCAGCCTACCAGCCTTCTTCTCTTCAACCAGACCTCGGGGTCAGGGCCCTGACCCTTCACCCCTTGGCCTTCTCCAGTCTATACCTATAGACCTGATGTAAGGCTGAGCATCTTGATTTGTTTTTATTTTTCAAGATAGGGCCTCGGTCAGGCGGTGGTGGTACATGCCTTCAATCCCAGCACTCGGGAGGCAGAGCCAGGAGGATCTCTGTGAGTTCAAGGCTAGCCTGGTCTACAGAGTGAGATCCAGGACAGGCACCAAAACTACACGGAGAAACCCTGTCTCGAAAAACCAAAAATTAATTAATTATAAATGAATGAATAAAGAAAGAAAGAAAGAAAGAAAGAAAGAAAGAAAGAAAGAAAGAAAGATGGGCCTCACTGTATAGCCCTGAGTGGCCTGGAACTCACTTTATACACCAGGCTGTATAACTTGGAACTCAGAGATCTATCTACCTCAGCCTCCTGTATACCGAGATTAAGATTAAAGGGTGTTTTAAAGGATATGCAGGCAGCTTCCTGGTGCCCAGCCTCCATGTGCCATCCTCTAACCCCTCAGCCAGAGGATATGCCCTGTGCTGTCCTGAGCACACAGGAAGTCAGGCCAGGCAGCAGGAACGCATTGGGCTGCGGTTACAGAGTTCCTGCAGGGTATGGGGCAGGATGGGGGCCTGGATATGCCTCGAATCTCAACTTCTAGGATACAAGGAGGGGACTTAGCCACTCTCTGAGGTTGATCCCCTCCCAGATGCTTCCAGGAAAAATGCAAGTCAATGCCTTGGGCTCCACCATCACAGATAGTGATCTGTATTTCTAGGCAATATGCCTGGCTGGGTGCTGCTTGGCAGTTGCTCACCTGTTTGTATTTTCAGTATGGTTCAAGCTACAGATGCCAGCTAGGGGGGAGGATCCAGGAGGAAGCAGGCTGGTGAGTCTGGGCAGACCCAGACAGAGCCCCAGACAGCAGCCTACCTTCCACTGGCCTGGTCAGTGCCTCTTAAAGTGACAGCTCCACTTTTCCAGACTGCTGAGTCTACAGAGAGGGCTGTGGTGGAGGAAGAGCAGGACTGGAAGTATCCAGCCCTGGATCACCACCACCACCTCTCTCTCTCTCTCTCTCTCTCT
>CABHPH010142913.1:25695-51640 GCA_902168325.1 Peromyscus nudipes
GGCGGGCTATCTGCAGCCCGCGCCCCGCCCGGGATGCGCGGGGTGGGCAGCGCCGGGTCTACGGCTGCGCGCCCAGGCACTGGCCGCCAGCGTGGAGCCCAGGATCACTCCTCTTTGGCCGAGGTTTCCCTGTCGAGGGCCCCGCCCGCGAAGGACCTGGCGTTAGAGCTCTTCCCCGAGGCGGCCAGGGGAGACGCTGAGGACAAGGTGGCATTTGGCACCTCTCCATCATGTGGCCCCAGCGCTGACTGTCTTTGGGGGGGAATAGTCGTCCGACTGTACAAAAAAGTGCTTCAGGCGGGTGAGGGTGCTTTAGGCAGTGACAGCACCCACTTTCAGAAATCGCCCCTGCGAGCAAGTGTGTCCGACTTGTCCACTCTGTGGTTGTTACTAGCCTTGGCAAATCCCAAATGACACTTCCTGCTTTGAGGGGGACAGACAGGCCTGGACAGGTTGAGCATAGTCGGCCTCCTCTGACCCCCATGTCTCAGAGATGAATAGACTAAGCCCACCTCTGGGCAGCCTGGCACCAGGCCCTGCATATGTTCCAGGTCCTACTTTTCCTGCCTAACAAAAGGGGATGGTAGTGTGTGCAGGGAGGTGGGGGGGGGGTCCCTGGCTCCTCTGAAGACCACATTTGAGTTCTGGACCATCTAGCTCTAGACGGATTTCCTCAGCAGATTCTGTTGGAAGCCTGCTGCAAGCCCTACCTGGTCCCAGTTCTAAGCTTCTCACAATACGTAGGAGGGGGCATTTATGGCTCTGCACTCTAGCCTCCCACCTCCACCCTTAGTTAGGGAACGTGTCCAGCCTGAGTCTGCAGGGATGCCTGGCTGGGCAAGTGTGCAAACCTAGTTGAAACATGCGGGGGAAGACCTATTCCAGGGCATGTAGTGAGGGATGCCTGCCAGGATCCTTCGTTTGGGTCAAGCACTGCTTGACCAGAAACTGGAGGTGGCAGTGGGAGACTGGACGCCAGGCTTTGTGGTCCCTGGGGCTGAGACCCTAAAAACTAGCCAGAAGTCAGCAGAGTGGGTAGTTCCTTGACCACTCACTGATACCCCCTCACCAGTTTTAGGCTGATTCCTAGGCTTCCTTTTCCCCAGCAGCCTCCCGCCCCCTCCTCTGCAGCAGTATTGTCCTAGGGCCACCTTGGCACGACAGGTTTCCTCCCTGGCAAACCTGCATGACTACCCAGCCTGCCCTTCCCTAGGGCCAAGGCTCTTGCTGAACTGACAGTGTGTGAAAGCCAGAGCTTTGAGCAGCAGTCCAAGTGTCCCAGGGACGTCTCAGACCCCTTGCCCAGAGCTGGAGGCCAGGTAAGTGCTCATCCTCTCTTCCTCCCTGCACCCTCTGGGCTGGAGACAGACCTGGATGCCTCCCAGATCCTGACCATGTTGTTTCCGGAGGCTAAGCCAGGGCTAAGTGTCATACCTTGGAGTATGAGAAGATGAAGGTGGGAGCCAAGGGGGAGGAGATAGGAGGGTGGGCTGAGCACAACGCTGGAAAGGAACAAGCAAGGCAGTGCCTTAGTCCTGTGGCAGGTAGAGAGCTGCCCCCAGCCCCTTCTCTATGATTCTCCCTAGCTGAGGGATTCCTAAAGGACTTTTTCCAGGAAAAGAGGAAATTTGGTATCTGGCACCAGATCCCTGGGTGAGCTTTCCTTAGCCTGCTGTCTGGGTGCCTAGGGGAGTTGGCCCTTGGGCACTGTTTCTGGCTTAACCTAACTTAGACAAGAATCCCCGTAGACAGAGCTGTCCCCTCGGGAGTGGGGACATCATTCCACCTCACCAGTCTCCATGTATACTGAACTAAAGGCTGCTGGCCCTTCTCCCTGGAGTTGTCCTGGGCAGCAGGGTTTGTGGCAAGCTCATGGTGAGGCAGACTAGTACTGCCGTCTCAATCTCTAGGAATGATGTAGGGCATAGAGGTTTGACCTGGGTCCTTCAGGGCAGCCTTGCCACCCTTACAAAGCCCACGGGGATATAAAAAATGTGAGGCAGTGAGTATGAAAGGGAGGACTCCGTCAGACTCCAGGCCTTGATGGGACATATAAGGCTCCAGTGGGAATTGCCTGGAGTTAAGTATTGGTAGCAGTTACACCTTGGGTGTTCTAAGCCCTTAACTACCAGTGTGGTAACCCATTGGGAGTGGACAGGAGTCCAAGGTCTGGGTGACCCAGCAAGTAGAGTGGAGGGCTACAGAAGGGCATGGACCTGAACCAGCCCCACCTTTGGGCTCTTTTTCCATCCACCCAATGAGAAAACCCAAAGACACACACACAAAAAAGCCCACTCAAGGCTGTTATCTCAGCAAGAAACCATGTGATCCAGAGCTGAGCTTCCCCATAGCCAGGACAAAGGACACAATCTTTGATGTTTGTTTGTTTGTTGAGACAGAGTCTCACATAACCTAGGCTAGTCTCAATTATGTCTGCTGAGGATGGATTTGAACTCCTGATCTTCCCCTGCCCACCTCCAAAGCACTAGGATTACAGATTTGAGCTACCATGTCCAGCCACAGAATGGTCTTGAAACCTTCCCTGGGAGGAAGGAGGCAGCTAGGTCCTCTACAGAGACACTTTCCCTGGTCTTACTCTATCAGGAGTGGGTTTTCTGCCTTCAGCAGGAATCGCCACGGAGGTAAAGGAGGTAACAAATAGGATTCAGATTCCCTGCTTGCTCTTTCCTGAATGTGCAGCCATAGACAAAGGAGGAAGAACTATTACTTTCCTGTGGTTGCTACAACCAATCAAAGCAGCAAGTTCAATGGCTTAAAAGAGCCAAGTTCTGGTATTGGAAGCCTGGAATCCAAATGTTAGCAAAGCCATGCTCCCTTGAAGACTATAGGGCCATTTTTTTTCCCCTCCTCTTCTTCTGAGCTTTCTGGCAATCCTTGGGGCTGTTTGGCTTGTGCTTGTGTCCCTCCAACCTCAACTTCCATCTTCACAGACCTGTCTCCCCTGTACGACTGCTCAAATGGCCATCTTGTGGGACCACTAATTACCGCATTTAGGGCCTATCCTAATCCGGTATGATCTCATCTCAGCCAATTATCTTGTGAAGACTCTATTTCTAAATAAGGCCACACTCTGAGCTCCCTAGTGTGCATGGGAAAACAACACACCCCAGAAACCTCTGGAAACCTCAGTTTCCTTGTCTGCAAAATGACAAGGGCGTTCTAGGCTAAGAGACATGGGTAAAGGAGCCAGCACCGCACAGTGCTGCATAAGTGTGCTTTTATTTATTTATTTTTTTAAGTAATTAACCTTCTGTAGCATCTTCTTCTTCTTTTGGTACTGATAGTTGAACCCGGCGTCATTTGCATGTTTGGCAATCATTCTACCTTTGAGCCACACCTAGCCCCTCTTTATGGCTTTATAATGAGCCCACCCATCTACCCCCTCAGCTAGCGTGCATCCATTCGGGAATGATCACTGGGTGCTGTGAATGCTGCCCAGGCTTCGGCAGCACCAGTGAGAGTGATGGCTGGCCCACAGAGCTGGATGCAAATAAAGGTTAAGGAAGGTGGTGTGGAGGTAGGGAGTATGAAGAGTGGGCCAAGGCAGTAGCCTGTAAATTGTCCTGGCAGGAGCACTGAGTGCAAAGAGGCAGGCACCAGCAAGGCAAGAATTTCTCTGCAGGGCAAAGGGGGCCTTTGAAGGGTTTCCCAGTGGGAGAGGAAAGTGTTTCAATTTACATGTTGAACAACACTGGAGCTCCATTAGAGGAACAGCCACATTGCAACCTATGACTGGGCGTCGCCAGGTGATAGGAGTGGCCCAGAGGGGCTGGTGGGGGGAGGGTGTTAGGTGTGGCTCGGAGGAAGTCACAGATAGCACCGATTGGAAGGGACCAGTGAGGGGCTGGGCTCTGGCTTTTGTGGCTGGTAGAGGTCTGAGGAGGGCAGTTGCTTGCTCAGGTTTGGGCATGTTGACCTCGGGCATCTGACACAGCCAGTGCCTCAGACTTGGGCTCTGTATGAATAATGTTCAGCATCCAAAAGGTAAGAGAGGCAGAGGAGCTGCTCCGAAGGAAGAAGCTCTTGGGAGCCTGGGTAAGCTAGGCATGGCATGTATGGAGAATGTCGGGCAGTTTTGGGTACCAATAAAGTCACAGGGAAGTGGTGGGTGAACAGGAGTGCTTGGCTTGTGGTCCAGGAGATGGTGAGACAGAATCGAGTTGGCTTTCCTGCAGACTATGGCCTGTGATGGGAAGACCAGGAGATGGATAAGACAGGGCTTCTCTCCCAACTCCCTGGAGATTCCAGACACCACAGAAAATTACCGGGAATTACAATAAATGCCACCTGAGCAGGGAGGGCCGGACAACCAGGAAGGGGACACTTTGTGCCTTGCCTCCGAATTGTTCATCAGGCAGGACAGAAGTGACTTCCAATCTGAGTGCCAGAGCCAGGCCAACACTGAGGCTTTGTAGAGATCCTGGACCCCCTGAAGGCTGTCTCATTGACTCTCTAGTTCCCTGTCTTCTCTGGAGAGGACACTGAGGCCTGAAAGGGAAAGGCTTCCCAGGTCCCCATACCAGTTCTCAGTGAGGTCAGGTTTGAAACAGGGGACCACAGGGCCCATGTCTCTGTGATTCTACCCTTGGATTTTGGAGTTGGACTTGACCCACCAGGTGCCAGGCTAGCCCTGCTGCTGAATGCTCCCAGGCATTAACAAGCTGACATTCCGGAGAATCACACACTTGACTCAGGTTTCACTTACACACAAAGGTGAGTGCTGGATAGTACCAAAAAGCCAGGCCTGGGGAGGGGAAGGGAGCACAGGAGCTCTGTCCCTGCTGTGGTCAGTCAGGGCTTGTCTCCTCATCACCATGGGATGACACTGTCCCATTCAAGGACTCTTCCATCTAGCCGGTGTGGTCTGTGTGGTTCTGAGAGGTTATAGCCAGGTAGCCACAGGGCATGGGTGTCCCCTGTCTCTCTGATTTGTGGCCTCAGATGATTAGAAGGGTCTGAGACCAGACCCATCCAAAATGAGCTGACTCTTGTAGCTTATAGAAGGCACCACAAGAGACAGGCTGGGGCTTGACCCTGAAGAGAACTTGCCAACCACTTTTAGAGATGATAAGCTCCCCTATGGGGCAGATGTGTAAACTGACATTTCTAGGGTGCTGGAAAATCAGAACAAACTTTAAGATTCTGTGATCCTAAAGTTGATTAAGTTGTTATGATGTTTGAGATCTGAAGTCAGTTTCAGTCCACTGGTTTACTAAGAGGGGGCATAAAATGTCCCAGATGGTATCAGAGTTCCTGGCTTCCAGGGTAAGGAGGGTGAGCCTGCCCCAGGTGTTCTAGAGAGTGTGTGTGTGTGTGAGGGGGAAGGTGCCGCTTACTCTGGATCCACCCATTTTGCTTACTCACACTGAGTGTGCAGCTTAGACTATTGACCTCGGCCTGTAACCCTTACCCACCGGGGGCTCAGGATCTGCCCAGAGCTTCCTGGCATTCAGGTGTGGTCAGCCTTCTGGACCTGACAGTGACACGGGGTGTGGCTGGAGGCTGCAATGAGATGCCAGTTTCAGGAAGTGGTTGGCACAGCCTTTCTTTAATAGGCTTCTGTCCCACTGAATGGCCGGGGGCAGAACCCCTCCTCAGCCCACTGAACTGCAACCCCCGTGCTGGTTTTCTGTAATGACAACGCAAATCTTGCTTTACCAGTGTTTGGTTGTCTAAGATGGGGTGGGGGAAGAAAACCCTTTTGAAACAGGAAGTACCTTGGGGGCCACTGTGAACCTGTTTCTCTAGAACGTTCTCTGGAGAGAGGAGAGCTGGAGTAATTCCTGAGCCTCCCCCCTAGATGTGAAGTCTGTTCCTAAGTCTCCCGCCTGGTCAAGGCCCCTGAGGCATGGACAGATGGTACCAGCCCAGAAGGAAGGAATTTGAGATGAAAGGCACTGGAATGGTGATGTGGCACCCTCAGGCCACTCTGGCATGCAAAATCTCCTGCAGGGTTAAGCACACTAAGAGCCCAGGTCAGCTAGCCCTCAGCAGCGCCCCCACCAACATTCCCTTCTCATGACTGCCCTCTGCCCAGCTAGTTCCCCAGAACGAGCCAAGGAGTAAAGAGGCACCCACAAGGGTCCTAATGAGCAAGCCAGGGTTAATGGGTTACCCAGCATGGTGATATATTCACCAACCTCCCAGGGTTCTCAAAGTCCAGACTGGCCTGGCTTTCAAGGTCTAGGCTTGCAGGCTTGGCTGCCCCCGTTTCCAGCCTTGACACCTTAGAGTTCGAAGTGAGGGGAGGGGAGGTCAAGAGGCCTCCACGCCATCCATGGAACTGTCCTTGGCTGCCTCCGCAACGCTAAGGTCCAGCCTCCAGACTCACAGGTTTCCTCCTGCCTCAGTCCAGGCTCAGCCCCAACCCTGAGCCTTTCCTGGAGCTTCCATCCTAGGCCCTGACCTCCCTACCTGGCTAAAAGCATGGTTTGTTTTGTTTTTTAGTTTTATTTTCTGTGTATGGTGTTTTGCTTGAATGCCTGTTTTGTTTTTTAATTTTATTTTCTGTTTGCCTGTGGACCATTTGTGTGCCTGGTGACCCTGGAGACCAGAATTGAGTCAGATCACCTGGAACTGGAGTTACAGACAGTTGTGGGCCACCATGTGGGTGATGGGAATTGAACCTAGGTCCTCTGGAAAAGCATCCAGGGTCTTAACCATGGAACTCTCTCCAGTCCCTGGGTTTTTCTGTTTGTTTGTTTTGAACCTTTCTTTTAAATTTATTTTATTTTATGACTTTGGAGCTGGAGAGACATCTCAGTGGTTAAGAGCACATACTGGGGGCTGGAGAGATGACTCAGCAGTTAAGAGCACTGGTTACTCTTCCAGAGGACCCAGGTTCAATTCCCAGCACCCACGTGGCAGCTCACACCTGTCTGTAACTCAAGTTCCAGTGGATCTGACTCCCTCACAAAGACATGCAGGTCAACACCAATGAATGTGTGTGTGTGTGTGTGTGTGTGTGTGTGTGTGTGTGTGTGTGTGTGTATCACATACTATTCTTGCAGAGGATTCAAATTCAATTCCCATCACCCACATCAGGCAGCTCACAACTGCCAGTGATTCCAGCTTCAGGGGACCTGACATCCCTCTGACCTTCTCATACACAAACATACATGTACACATAAATAATAATTAAAGTATTCTAAGTTTATATATGTCTATGCACCCCATACGTGCAAGTGCCCAAGGAAGTCACAGAGGACATCAGATCCCCCTGGAACTGGAGTTAGAGATGGCTGTGAGCCAACTTGTGGGTGCTGGGAATCGAACCTGGGTCCTCAGAAGAAAGGGTAGTCAGCACTCTTAACTACTGAGCCGTCTTTTCAGCTCCCAATGTTTATTCATTTAGTGTGTGTGTGTGTGTGTGTGTGTGTGTACATACATGTGCTACAGAGTGCTGTGGAGATCAGAGGACAGCTTTCAGAAGTCCAGTCTCTCCTTGGCCACTTGACTTTGGTTCCTGAAACCCCCACTGTCGGGCTCAGCAGGAGGCACCGTTACCTGCTGAGCCTTTGTGTAGGCCCAGAGAGCACCGTGCTATTTCCAAGCAGGTTGGAGGCTTCTTAGGAGAAGAGTTCAGAGGGAGTAGGAGAAGATGGGGGTAGGAGGTGGGGGGTGGGGGGTGGTGGGTGGTGGTGAGGGGATGGTGTTGAAGGAATGAGGGGAAACTGAGGGCCATGATAATGGAAGAAAATCTGACAGGCTACACACCGTGAGATCTCAGGGCCTAGAGGCTTCTGATTTTTGCCCTCTGTTGGAAACTTGTTCACTGAGAGGTTGTGAGGCCTTAAACAGATCGGTCCCCCACTTTCCCACTCAAGTGCACCCCCCCCCACCTCCATCAGCCAGATTGCCTTTATCTGGAAAGTTGAGGGATCAAGGAGAGATTCTTGGGTCGTGAGACTTCCTTCAGTCCAGTTAACCAAAATACTTGGATTAGCAGCCCCTCCCTAACTCTGTGGCCCAGATAGTCCAGAGGGCCAGCCTCCATCGGGTAAGGCTCCTTAGACCTTGTGGGACCTCAGAGGGTTTCAGCTATAACTTCTACTGGGTTAGGGCATCTGGCTGCACCCCAGCTCTATGCGACCCCCATCTGAACACAGGAGCCACAGTCCTCCTTCCTCTTTTTAAAGCTTCTTTAAGCTTTACCTGCCCCTGGACTCAGGTTTCTCACTGGGAACCTCCCAGGCTCTGCGCTGTCCCCTACCCCAGGTCACATGGCACCAGGGATTGGATTTGGAGCCAACCCTCTCTCTACCTGGAGTAGTTCCTGTACCTTTAAAACCTCCTCCCATCTCCGGCCAGCTGGGGGAGGGAAGGGTGGAGCTGGGTCACAGCTGGGGATGGGGACTCAGTCTTCCGCTGGTGTGGAGCCCGGAGTGAATGCCGCACGTGTCTGGATGTGCCCCAGCCGCGGTGTGACCCTGGAGCCCTCCTCACTCTCTCTGAGTTGCTGGACATCGTAGGTGGGGCAAAATAGACTTGGGGACCCTCCCAAGAATGTGTGAAGACTTGGTTCTGTCCCTCAGCTCTGCCATGCCACTCTAGGGACTCTAGTGATCCTCTCAGAGTCTCCGCACCGCCACCTGCGCAGCAGGAGTGCCACACACTTCTGGATAACGGGCAGGCCGGCGCAGGCTCCTGTGCCCTGGTCCCTTTGGGTTCACACAGGTAGGCAGAGCCCTATTTCTTATCTGACAACAGGGCATGAGGGGACCTGCCCAGGCTTTCCTCTCCCTCTTCTGCAGGGGTAGGGTGGGTGTTAAGGGTTTGGAGTGGAGTCACAGACTTCTCAAAAGAAGCTTTGGAGTCCTGGTTCCCTGGAAGTGGATTTGGGATTAAGAGAGTTGAAAGCAGCTGAGAGCCGAGAAGATCTGACAGCCCCTGGCAGGAGTGATGGTCAGTGTTCCGGAGACGCTGTGCCCTCCAGCCATGCCTGTCCCTCTCTGGGCTTGGGCTGGGGGTGGGGCAGGGACCGTTGTGCAATGAGTCATTTACTCAGCTCCAGGAGGCTCTGTCCCCTCTAGTTCTATGCCTCGGCATTTTAAGCTCTTGCATTAGGTTCCCAGCAAGCAGTAGAAAGGGTAGATAGAGGTGTGTGTGTAAGGGGTATAAGTGTGTGTGTGTGTGTGTGTGTGTAAGGTGTATAGATGTGTGTAAGGAGTATAGGCATGTGTGTAAGGGTTATAGGGGTGTGTGTGTGTGTGTGTGTGTGTGTGTGTGTGTGTAAAGGGGTATAGGTGTGTGTAAGGGGATTATAGGTGTGTTTTCTGATCCTCTGCCATCCACACCAGTTTGGGCAGCAAACTTAAGGCAGATTCCAACTTCAGGTCTGGGAGAAGCAAGTGTCCTTCTTACTTACAGACAGGACTGAGAGGCCAAAGAGGTCTGTGTTCTTATACCCAGGTGTCCTTACAAGCATTCGGGGTGGGATGGGGTGTCCTGGTCCGTGTGTGATCTGCAGACCTCCCAGGGACAGCTGATCCTGGGCAAACTGCCTTTGTCTAAACTTCAGTTTCTTGTTTTCTTTCTTTTTGAGACACCTCACTATGTAGCTCTGGCTGGCCTGGAACTCACAGAGATCAGTCTGACTCTGCCCCCCCAGTGCTGAGGTTAAAGGTGTGCGCCACCATGCCTAGACTTAAACTTCATTTCTTGCTGGTGGGTGTCTTTAAACTGCGCCTAGTTTGACTCCTGTGACCCTGAGACTTTATAACAGCCCACGGACTCTAGTGGATCTGCTGGAGGATTAGCAGAGACATTTCGGTCTGGCTGTCATTTCGGTCTGGCTGTTGGTCTGTCTTTCTTGTACCCACTTCTCTCTGCATCTTGGGAACCTGCTTTACTCAGCCTAGATTCAGCTCGGGATATGTGTGTGTGATGTGTGTGTGCTTGTGTGTGATGTATATGTGTATACAGTATGTGTGTGTGTGTATTATGTGAGTGTGTGTGCAGTATTTATATATGGTTTATGTGGGTGTATGTGGGTGTGTGTGGGTGTGTACAGTATGTGTGTGTATCTATTATGTGTATATGTGTGCAGTACGTGTGTATGTACATGTGTGTGGTGTATATGTGTATGTGGTCTATGTGTGTGTATATAGTATGCATGTATGTGGTGTGGGGGTGTGGGTGACAGCAGCCAGCATCTCTAGGCATATGAGGTCTGTACCCTGATGAATATAGGGAGTCTCCCACACTTTGTGCTGGAGTCAGGGGACTGCTCCTCTTGGCCAGTGAGGATCAGGAGGGAACAGGGTACCTTTTGAGGCAGATTCACAACTGTGTCTTGTTGGAACTTCACTGGTGAGCTAGTCAGGGACATGCAGCAATTTGGGGCAGGAACCAGGTGGCAGGATTGCCCTGATGGGTTGTGTGACTTTGGGACAGGTCTGGCCTTCTCTGGGCCTTGCCCATTCTAGGCTGTTCCTGTCATTGATTGGGCCTGTGGGGCTAATGTTCCTTGATTGGTGGTTGAACCGGTCTGGACGCTGCGGCCCTAGGCCCTGTTCCAGAAATACACCTGTCACTGACCGGTAAGGCACAACAAGGCCTCTAAGATCTGGGCTGTGGTCTAGTGCCAGGGGACATCCCTACTTCACTGCCTCAGGAACATTTCAGGGACATCGTGTCTGTCTCTAAAGGCACAGAGGGACTTAGCAGGGGCTCTCTGGAAGGGCTCGCCGGTGGCCTCTGACCTCTGGAGGGAACTGAATCTGAGAAAGGGGAGCCCCTTTCCCAGGCTCTTAGCACCTCCGACCTCCCTGCTTAGCACCCTCCTGGGGCTGCATGAACTTTAGCCACCTGGGGACAAGCCTCATGGCAGCGCCTCCTTGCTGCTGTGACGTCAATATTGACCATCCTCCCAGTCTGGCTGGACCTCTTGCAGAGGACTCCCTATTCCACACCCCACTCAGAAGCCTCCAGCTGCCCTTCTGGGATCTAGGCACCCCTTAGCTGACCTCTTGCCCCTCTGGGATTAGGTAAGCACACGGGTCCTTTCCTACTGCTAGCCTTTTCCCACCTCTGCCCTGAGGAGATGTCCAACCTCAGATCCTGATACCGAGTCAGGGGCGGGGACGCTGAACTCTTCTGCAAGGGTGACAGGCATGGCTCTGGCTGCTTCTGGGGGGTGGCAATCAGTTCCATGGCCAGGACTTCCTAGGTGAATCCATTTACCTCTTCTTCCCCATCCCAGAACTGTCCTGAGGAAGAGGGGGCTCTCTCCTGGGTCCCCACTGCTTCCAGGGCCTTTGGGAAACCCACCAGAGTTACAGAGAGGGAAGGGTCTGGGTTTGAGGAGCAGTGCCTCAGTTTCCCTCCCCACACCGATTTGGGTGGAGCCAGGGCTTCTGGCCTTACACATTCTTGTAGTGAATCTTTGAGAAAACTTGGGGTGGAGGGGTGGGAAATGGAAGCCCAGGCTTCCAGCAGGGCGTCTTCCGCTTGGACTGGAACAGCTGCTCGCAGGAGGCAGGGCCAGCCCTCCCTGTCAGGCTGTCCCAGGAGGAAGGGACAGGGGTCAGGTGTCAAGGCTGCCCACTTCCTTCCCCAGCCTCTTTGGAAGAGGGAATCCTGCTGGGTGTCCTTACATGGTTGTTAGATGGACAGAGGGATGCCCAGGTAGACAAGGAAGGGTGAAACATGTAATGTGGGAGTCACAGATGGCTCACCTCAGGGCCCTGAGACTACTTTTAGGTTACAGCCCCAAACCTGGGAGAAAGGAATCCCAAGATTCCCCGGTTGGACCAAAGCTGCTTGAGGCCACCGAGTGGAGCACTGGCCATGCCCATTCTCTAACCTACTGCATAGATGGGAGTGTTCTGTACTAGCAATGAATGATGCCACATGTTGCTGGCCTGGCTCCTAAGACCCCTTGAGACCCCCAATGTGACTTTCTCACCAGGAATCCTAGACCCTGACCTAGGTTCACCCCAGGGCCCAGGGTATGTGCTCAGAAGGCTATCAGGTCTGGAAAAGGATATAGACTGAGCCTTGGACCACAAGGACAGGGCCTGGTTGCCACGATGGATAAGAGGAACTCTCCAGCTGCCTTCTGGAGGGCCAAGCTGGCCAGACGATTATAGGAATGAGACTGACTTCAGGTCAGACCCATGCCTGGATTCGGGCAGGGAGAGCTACTAGTGATACTACTGGGGACACAGGGTGGTGTCCCCTCTGCTCTGGGGACTCAGTTTCCCCCCTCTGCCTCAAGAGTTGCAAATCTACTTTCCCACATGAGATGAGGCACCAAGTCGTGTTACACCACCCACCATCCAACCCTCCAAGCCAGGGCAGAGGAGCTTTTCCATTACAGAGTCAGTTATTTTATCCTCGGGTATGAGGAGGGGACAAGAACTCCATTCCTAGACCATGGGATACCCTGTCTGGTCTTGAACTCAGGTGCTCTGAACAAGGACAGGGAGAACCAGAGTGGGAGGCTGTTGCAGGGATTCTAAATGGTCTTATAATAAAAACCCAGAGACAGATATTGGGGTAAATGCTGAAAGATCAGAGGAAACAAGCTACTGCTTCTTTTATAGACTGGATTAATCTCATGTAGTCTAGGGTGGCTTTGAACTCACAGAGATCCAGATCGATCTCTGCCTCCCAGGTGCTAGGATTAAAGGTGTGTGCCACCGCTGCCTGGTTTAATCTAGTGGCTGTCTTTGTCCTCTGATCTTCAGGCAAACTTTTTTTGTTAAGAGTACACACAAAATATCACCACAGTAATGGATCTGTGACTTCAAAGCCACCCTGGATTACACGAGATTAATCCAGTCTATAAGAGAAAACAGAGCCAGGCAGTGGTGGCACACACCTTTAATCCCAGTACTTGGGAGTCACTCGCCTTTAATCCCAGCACTAGGGAGGTGGAGACAGGAAGTGAAATGGCTGGGAGGAGAAAGGACTATAAGGCTGGAGGAGACAGGAACTCAGAGCCTTTCGGCTGAGGACTCAGAGGCATTCAGTCTGAGGATTCGTGGAGACAGGATCGGCTGAGGCTTGTTTCCTCTGATCTTTCAGCATTCACCCCAATATCTGCCTCCGGGTTTTTCTTATAAGACCACTTAGGATTCGTGCAACAGGAGGCAGCCAGGACTTCATGAAAAGGCTCTCCAGTGGATGCCATCCTTTGGAGGGAATAGAGTCTGGGAGGAGAGCATCCCACACTTTTGTCAACACAGTCCTCCCTCTTGTTTGGTTACATCCTTCCCTCTAGCCTCAGAGTAAGGCTAAGGGGTTTCCTTCCCGGTATGGTCTGGGAGGAAATCTTCAGGGGAAATAGTCAGCTAGGAGGCACACCTATTTTCGTTTTAAGACTTATTTACTTTATTTTCTGTGTATGAGTACCCACAGAGACCAGAAGAGGGCATCAGATCTGTGAGCTGCCATGTGGGTGCTAGGAATCGAACCGGGGTCCTCTGGAAGAATAGCCAGTGAGTGCTCTTAAACACTGAGTCATCTCTTCAGCCCCTCCCACAACCTCTTCCCCCCTTTTTGAGACAGTATCTCAAACCATAGCACAGGCCAGCCTAGAATTCACTAGGTAACCTATGCTAGGCTCAAATCCATGGCAATTCTTCCACTTCAGCTACCTGCGGGCTAGTGTTAGAGGTGTTAGCCACCCCAACCAGTTAACACTTAACATGTTCTCATCCAAGTCATGCAAAAACACCCTGGCAAGTGACAGCCTGCTGCACACAGGAGTCTCACAACAGGTGAATACCAACTCCAGTCTCAGAGGGGCCTGGACCCTTGAATCCCTTTGTTCACATGCTGCTCTTACTTCCAAATCCTGAGTTTACACATGAATGCCCGGGCCCCTCCCTGCCCTGTTCTGTGACCCCTTCCCTGGGCAGTGCTTGGGAGAAGTCATGCATACAGGCAAGCGGCTGGCAGCCTCTTTGGCTCCAGAGTTCAATGGGAGGCAGAGGGAGATCATCACATCGGGCACTCCAGGAAGTGCTGGGCCCACTTCAGGTATAACTTTGTGACTTTCAGGAGTACCAGGAGGTGGCCTGCTCCTGGGGTTTCAGGGAAGACTGACCGTAGGTTTCTGTGGAGTGTGGGGAGCTCCTGCCTGTCTATACAGCTGTTTTTCTGGAGCCACCTCCCCAGGGAAGGTGCGGAGCTCCTACTGGACGGTAAGTCCTGACCTGTGTTGCCACTCTACTTATTTCAGGGGACTGTTGGGTCTCCTTGGGAGGCATGATAGATATCCAACCCCAGGCCGCTCTAGGGGTACATGAATAGTGCCAGGCTCTCGGCTAGGGGAGGGGACACAGAAGGAGTGTGGTGAATCCTCTCCTTCCTGAAGTTTATCTCAGGGCAGTAGCATCTTGGCTTCTGTAGGCAGGTTCCCAGGGCACATGGAGTCTGAAGGGTCTCCTCGGAGGGTCTGTGCTGGGAATGAAGTCCATACAGGGATGAGCCCTGAAGATAAACAGGCTCTGCAGTAGCAGAGGTGGGATCCAGAGCTTCCGGCAGAAGGAATGGCCTGGCCAGAGATCTGGGGGCTGGACAGCCCACGCATGTTCCAGGAGGCTAAAAGGAGGCACAGGGCTGTGTCCCTGAGGCTTGACTTTAGACCATGCCCTGTGGGGGATGGTCTGGGAGTTCCCAAGGCTGGGCCTGACCCTACTCCTTCTCACTGGACAACAGAACCATGAAGAATCGGTTTGTGATGCTGGGCCTGGTGGCCGTGGTTCTGGTATTCGTCATCATTGGCCTCTGCATCTGGCTGCCCTACACTTCTAGGAAGCCCGATCATGTGTACACCAGGGCAGCTGTGGCTACTGACGCCAAGCGCTGCTCGGAGATTGGCCGGTAAGTAGGTCTGCTGGCTCTAGCGCAAGGCATACTGGAAGACAGTGGCTTGGGCAAGACTCAGGTTCCCCATCTGTAAACTGGACAGAGTATCTGATGCCCAGGGAGCTGCCCATCCTTTCCTTGGACTCTCTTGGTAGCCTCTGTCTAGGAGAGAAGAGACGGAGACTCTGAGAGTAGGGTATTAATTTTCCAACAGCCAACTTGGGCCCCTCTTTTTCAGTATTGTCTTTGAAAAATGCTGCAATTCCATTCCCATTTTAGATTGTAGGTTTTTTCTTTTTAATTAAAAAAATGTATGTGTATGGGTGTTTTGCCTGAATGTATGTTTATGCGCCACTTGCATGTCTGGTGCCCTCAGAGGCCAGAAAAGAGCGTTGGATCCCCTGGAACTAGGGATTACAGACAATTGTGAGCTGAGATGTGGGGCCTGGCAGTTGAGAATTGAACACAGGTCCTCTGGAAGAGCAGCCACTGAACCTTCTCTCTGGCTAGCCTCCACCCATTTTAAATTTTTTATCTCGTTATATGTAAAAGTCAGCTTCCATTTAGAGACATAATCAGAAAAAAAGTTATTGATAAAAATAGCCTCCCTTTTCACAACTAAATCATGTATATTTGTTTGCTTGGAAAAGAAAAAAATATATATATATATCTTCAAAAAACAAAAACTTTGCTAGGCATGGTGGCACGTGTCTTTAATCTCAGCACTCGGGAGACAGAGACAGGTGGATCTCTGCAAGTTTGAGGCCAGCCTGGTTTACATAATGAGTTCCAGAGGTACATAGTGAGAACCTGTCTCAAAAACAAACAAACAAACAAAAAACCAAAAAACAAAAACTTTGGGGCTAGAGAGATGGTTCAATGATTCAGAGTGTGTGCTGTTCTTTCGAAGAACCCGGTCCAGTTCCCCCATGTCAGGCAGCTCCCAACTACCTGGAACTCCAATACTAGGGATCTGACTCACTCCCTCTCTCTCTCTCTCTCTCTCTCTCTCTCTCTCTCTCTCTCTCTCCCCCTAAGATAAAACAAAATTTTTTTTTTAAAATATTTTATTTATTTATTGTCTATACAGTGTTCTGACTGCACACCAGAAGAGGGCACCAGATCTCATTGTAGATGGTTGTGAGCCACCATGTGGTTGCTGGGAATTAAACTCAGGACCTCTGGAAGAGCAGCCAGTGCTTTTAACCTCTGAGCCATCTCTCCAGCCCCCACAAAAATTTTTTTTTAAAAAAACAATCCAAACCAACAATTTCAGCTGTCATCTCTCAGCCCCTGGGATAAACCCCTGGCCCCATAAACTAAAACAGGTGAAGAAGGAACAAAGAAATGGAAAACCTGGCTCAGCTGAGCACAGCAGCTCGGCTCGCCTCTCCTCTCTGGAGGCTGAGGTTGGAGGGCAGCTTGGGCTTACGTCGTGAGTTGGGATGCAGCGGGATTCTGTCTCAAACCAGAAAGATCTAATGTAGGCTTGCTCTTCTTCTGTCTTCCTTTGGGCAGGGTGACCAGAGAGGGTGGCAGGGTGCTCCTGAAAGACTGGGAAGCCCTCAGGCTCTCACCTTACTATGTGCTGCCCACAGGGACATGCTACAGGAGGGTGGCTCCGTGGTGGATGCAGCCATCGCAAGCCTGCTGTGTATGGGGCTCATGAATGCCCACAGTATGGGCATCGGGGGCGGCCTGTTCTTCACCATCTACAACAGCACCACACGTGAGTGCCCAGGGTGAGGAGGGTGAGTGACTCGGTCCATCCCACTCATGTCAGACTAGAGCAGTGTAGCTGGATGACCGCTGGACTCCCTTGACAGGAGGGGCTTGCCAACATGTTTCTTTTCATAGGGAAAGCTGAGGTTATCAATGCCCGTGAGGTGGCTCCCAGGCTGGCCAATGCCAGCATGTTCAACAACTCGAAGGACTCTGAAGAAGGTAAGCTGTCATATGGGCCACAGGTATGGATATGCGCTCACAGGGCACACGCACCTGTGTGAGGCCTGGGGACAGTTCTGGTACCCATGACACCCTCCTATAATGAGTGTTTAATCACCATCGTGAGGGTAGGGGTAGGTTCTTTTATTTCTTCTCAGCCCTGCACTGGGCCACTTATGTGTGCACATGGAGAGGATAATCACAACGGACTCTTGGTGTCCACAGAGGATCTGGTTTGATTCCTAGCACCCACATGGTAGCTTGCAACCACCTGTAAACTCCAGTCCAGGGGAATCTGATGCCCTTTTCTGATCCCCTCCTAGTCATGGTACATACACATACATGTGGGCCAAGAATTCACACACTTAAAAAATAAATAAATAAATCTCTATATAAGCTCAATTACTTTTATATTGAGCACATGCAGACTTTATTCCTTATCAACACTCCTTACGTGGTTAAGTGGGCAGCTAGTTACATAGGCTTTACAGGGCAATAATGACTGTGAACAATAGCCAGACAATTAAATTCACAAGAGGATGCTTCATTTAAGGGATGCAGGCATCCAAGTAGTTTGGTATTCTTGGGGGCTTCTGGATACTGAGAGATAGCTCACACTTCCCAGGGGTCACGGGGACTGCCTCCTTTCCCAGTGGTTTTTGCTGATGAGGTTCTTGTATCCTCCCTATACCCCCGGGGCTGGAAGAAGACACCATGTTTATTCCTGTCCTACAGGTAGGTTGGTAAAACCCAGTGAGGTCCTGCAAACCATGTGAGTTAGTAGATGGTAGAGCTGGGGTGGAGCCTGAGCTGTCTCAATCCTGTGTTTTTAATAGTAGACGTTAAATTCATTCAATTATTTGTCCATTCGTAGAAACAGCTCTCTGGGTACAGGTGGGGTCTCTCTTCTCTAACCAGGCTTTAAATGGGGGAAGGGACTCTCAAGCTCCCCGGGCAGGTGAGTGGAAGCCAGTGTCCCCTTTGGAGTCACTACTCAGAAGAGCTGCCTTAGATTGCAGAATAAGAAGGTGGAGGCGTGGGGGCAGGTGTGACACCCAGGAAGAAGATTCTTGGGCGATGATGCCCTGTGTGTGGCCTCTTTGGATTCCTCTCCTCACAACTATCTTTGACTTCGCATTCATTGAGAAACTCAGGATGTATAGCAATGAAACCTCTTGAGTATGAGAATGCTTATGGGTGCTTAGAATTCACGCTTTAACCAGGGCTATTGAAACCTCTTACAGCGCTGGGTACTGTTCACGAAGCAGAGACGATCGATGCCACTCATAGCCAGGACCAGAGCCCTTCCAGGTGGCGAGGAGCACTGAGCACGTGGCAGAGTCATTTTCGTTGTGGGGAGGGCAGAGGGTAGAGTGTTCAGGGCAGGAGACATCTGGGCAAAGACTCAGGGGTGTGGGGCGAGAAGAGTCATGTTGGTGTCTCAGGAAAGGTGGGAAGGGTTGAGGGACCCAGGAGGAGGGACGAAGATTAAGCCTTGCAGAGACCCAGGGAGGTTGCCAGCAAGTGGCCTGAGAGGAGGAATTTGGTGTCGGAGGGAATGGCATAAGTGGCTAGGGGCCTTATAGGTTACTGTGATGCTCCTGTCTCTTGTCTGAGCAGAGGAGGATACACCTAAATGATGGGACCCTTAAAGCATTAGGACCCCTAAAATCCCCTGTAAAGTGCAGGGAACCAGTGAGGACATGTTAGAAAGTTACCCCAATAATCCAGGGTGGTTTGGTCAGAGCTAAAAACACATAGATGAAATCAAGATCTGTCAACTCTTTGGGTGATATGTGATTACAGGAAACCTGAGTGACCCCCCTATGGTCCTTGGTCTGTGCCTGGGTGGACAGAGTAGCCCTAAGAGAAACAGACAAGTGCTATGGATGATTGATTGATAAATAAAATGCTGATTGGCCAGTAGCCAGGCAGGAAGTATAGGCAGAACAAAGAGAGGAGAATTCTGGGAAGTAGAAGGCTGAAGCAGAGAGACACTGCCAGCCGCTGCAATGAGAAGCAGGGTGTAAAGTACCGGTAAGCCACAAGTCACGTGACAAGATATAGATTAATAGAAATGGGTTAATTTAAGGTAGAAGAACTAGGTAACAAGAAGCCTGCCACGGCCATACAGTTTATAAGTAATATAAGTGTCTGAGTGATTATTTTATAAGTGGGCTGCAGACCTAAGTCAGAAGCTCATTTTTTAGTAAAAGAGGGACCTGTAGGGCTCTGGCCCCCGTTTTGGGTAGCTGTTGCCTTGCTTGCTGACCTTGACCTTGATGTCCTCCCTATGCTAATTCCCTGCTGGGTTCCACCCTCCTGAATGCTTAAGGGAAGTTCCTTGTCTGTGTATCTTGCATAATGGGCGTTAACAGTTTAGATGCAAGATTGTAAAACATAGGTAGCGAACTTCTGCCCTCCGGGGTTCTCCCATTGTGCTGTAAGCCTGTATTCAAGACCTCCTCCCTCCTTCAATAAACGGCATTCAGTATTAAAAATAACAATAATAATAATAATAAATAAATAAATAAGTGGGCTGCAGGACTGTGGGGGCTTGGCGGGACCCAGAGAGAAACCCTCCAACTACAGACAGGCATGTTGGGGAGTAGGTTTCAATGGTTGTTTCGGGCATGTGAAGTCTGAAGCACTTGCTTCCTGTGGGTAGGTGGGTACTGGGATCTGCTGATGAGGAAAATGGTCTGGGTAAGAGGATACACAGGAGAGGTGTCAGGAGATGCTCAAGTCCAGAGCTGAGAGCCATCACTAAGAAAGAGGTAATGTCTCAGGAGACAAAGTGGATGTTAGGAGAGGGAAGACAGGCAGGCATGACATAGGTGGCTGAGGAGAGCCATAACCCAGCAAGACTTGAGCAGGATGCTGGGTCCGGCAGCACTGGGTTCACCCATGAGCTTCACAGGCAGGGTGGTGTGAAACTGGAGAGCTCAGGAGAGGGGTGACTTATGTGTTTGTTGTTGTTTTGTTTGTGGTACTGGGAATCAAACCTGCTACCTCATGCATGCTAGGCGAGTGTTCTCTCATGGAGCGACTTCACCAACCCCCAGTGAAGATCGCTTTTAAGTTGGGATGGATTGTGTGCCGGATGTCAGGTCTTCTGAGCTGTGTGGTAGAAAGGGTTATTATTGCTGTGATGAACACCATTACCAACAGCAACTTGGAGAGGGAAGGGTGTATTTCACTCACAGTTCCATATAACAGTCCATTATCAAAAGCAGTGAGGACAGGAACCTGGAGGCAGGAGCTGATGCAGAGGCCATGGAAGGGTGCTGCCTACTGGCTTGTTCCCCATGGCTTGCTCAGCCTGCTTTCTTATACAACCCAGGACTACCAGCCCAGAGGTGGTACCACCCACAATTGGCTGGGCCCTCCCACCTCAGTCACTAAGTAAGAGGATGCTCTACAGGTTTGCCTACACCCCGATCTTATGGAAGGCTTTTTCTCAGTCGAGGCTCCCTCCTCTCTGATGACTCTGGCTTGTGTCAAGTTGACATAAAACTAGCCAGCACATGGCTCTTGCCACAGAGCTGGCCCATCTCATGCTGATTTTGCTTTGTTATATTCTAGAGGAGCCCAGGGATTATCTGGGACAGGAATGTCAGAGGGTAACTCAGACTGAGAGTTGGGAGGGATCTGGCTTTCCCCAAGTCTTGCATACAACCATAGGCCTGATACAGGAGCTCGAGTATGGAAGACACATCCACTCATCTGGGCCAGCACACCTTAGTGCACAGCTGCCTGCTCCTCATTCAGTACCCTGTGAGAAGTGTTTGGTCAACACTTCTTGCCTGTGGCGCTCAGCTATGATCTTAAATCTCTCTTTGCCTCAGATGGGGATGTAGCTCAGTAAGGTCCTGGGTTCGATCCCTAGCAACAAATCCCTATCCTTCCAAGCTGCTCTAGACCCAGCATTAAATGGGTCAGGGAAAGTGCCTGGAATACTGCCGCTGCTGGTGGTGGTTTTTTAATATGGTTCCAGGAACAAACCAGATAGGTATTCTACTATAGAGTAACCACACCAGCCCTTTGCTCACTTTCCTTATTATTATTATTATTATTATTATTATTTTTTTTTTTTAATTTGGTTTTTCGAGACAGGGTTTCTCTGTGTAGCTCTGGCTGTCCTGGAACTTGCTCTGTAGACCAGGATGGCCTTGAACTCACAGAGATCCACCTGCCTCAGCCTCCTAGGAGCAGAGTATCAATGACCTAGTAGCAATGACCAGACTCAGCCACTAACTCTCTCCATCTCTCTGTCTCTGTTTGTCTGTCTGTCTGTCTTTCAAACTCTGCTCCCCTCAACCCTGGCTCCTAGGTGGCCTTTCAGTGGCAGTTCCTGGTGAAATCAGTGGCTACCAGCTGGCACACCAACGGCATGGGCGACTACCCTGGGCTCGCCTCTTCCAGCCCAGCATTGAGCTGGCCCGCTATGGCTTCCCTGTGGGCAAGGGCTTGGCAATGGCCCTGGACAGAAAACGGGATGTCATTGAACAGACACCTGCCTTGTGGTGAGCAGCCTCATGTCTAAGTGACCCAGCCTGGGCGGGGCTGGTGGAGCTCTGTGCTCTGCTCTCAGGAACCTGCCACTCAGCAGGGTTAAGTTGTTAAACCTCTCATTGTGTGTGTGTGTGTGTGTGTGTGCGCGTAGACACATTTAGAACCTGGTTTAGAGTGAACACTGTGATCTGAGCAAGATGGGACAACTAGAAACCCCAAGTAAGAGGATAGCCCCCCCCCCCCACACAGATAGGCGCTACCTGTACCTGTACTCTACATCCTGAGGACCAAAGGATGAGGGGTGGGTGTGAGGTATGACAGGTCCAGTTTTACGCATCTGATGCCTCACGTGAGTCTTCTCTGCCCCAGCGAGGTCTTCTGCCGTCAAGGGAAGGTGCTTCAGGAGGGCGAGACAGTGACTATGCCCAGGCTGGCCGATACGTTGCAGGTACTGGCCCAGGAAGGCGCCCAGGCCTTCTACAACGGGAGCCTGACAGCCCAGATTGTGAAGGACATCCAGGAGGCTGGTGAGTGGGCTCCAGTGAGGAACTCCACAGCAGGAGCACTGAGTGGGGCCCAGGCTCTGAGGTGCTCCCTGCCTAGGTTGGCGTCTGGGTCCTCAGGGAGCACTTGGCAGGGGAGGGTCAGTGCGGGCCACTTGGATCCATAGCTCCTGGCTCATCCCTAGAGGCTGAGCTGCACAGGAAACCCCCTAGAGGATGAGTAAGGGTATATATAGGAGCCCTTGGGGCTGAGGAGGAGCTAGACGGAGGATCTGGGAGGATGGCCCGTGAGAAATAAGCGGCAATGGATGTCAGGCAGAGAGAGAAGAGCGTGGGCTAAGGGGAAGAAGGAAGATTTGACTCACTGGGAGGGTTACAAGGTCCGAGGAAGAATTTCTGAGAGAGCTCTTAGATGGGCTTTGGGTGAGGCAGCCTGAGGGCTTGGCTGTGGCCTTGTTATTTCTGTCCTGTTTCATGAAGTGGGGGAATTAGCATGTTGACATCTACTGCTGTAAATCCTACTTAGCACCAGCTCCTCAGAGAACCGGGAGTCTTCTCCCATCTACTTGTTCGTCAATGAGGGAGGGGCCTGGGAAGGGCGGGATGGAAGACATGGTAGTCTACACTTGGGAAAGACCTCTTGTTGTATGAATCCTAAATGGTCTTATAATAAAAACCCGGAGCCAGATATTGGGGTATGTTGAAAGATCAGAGAGACAAAGGAACAAGCAACAGCTACTTCTTACCTTGCCAGCTCCATGAAATGCCTCTGAGTCCTCAGCCAAAAGGCTCTGAGTTCCTGTCTCCTCACGCCTTACATGCCTTTCTCGGCCCAGCCATTTCACTTCCTATTTCAACCTTCCCTAGTGCTGGGATTAATGGCGTGTGTGTGTGTGTGTGTGTGTGTGCGCGCGCGCGCGCGCACACACACACACACACGCTTCCCAATACTGAGATTAAAGGTGTGGGCCACCACCGCCTGGCTCTGTTTCTCTCCTAGACTGGATCAGTCTCATGTAGCCCAGTGTGGCCTTGAACTCACAGAGATCCAGATGGATCTCTGCCTCCCGAGTGCTAGGACTAAAGGTGTGTGCCACCACTACCTGACCTCTATGTTGAACTCTGTGGCTGGCTCCGTCCTCTGATCTTCAGGCAAGTTTTATTACACCAAACTATCACCACAAGCTCTGGCTGCAGAGATGAAGGAAGGTTGGTTAGGAGGCTGTTGTTTGGGCCCGGCATAAGTGGTAAGCACCATTAGTGCCTAGGGCTCCAAGTGATGGTCAGGGCTACCAGTCTGATGGCACTGTGGTCCCTTCTGATGGTGTAGACCGTCTCCTCATTATGGTACACACTTGTGCTACTACTCAATGGTGACCAACCTCCTTTGTAAACAGCCCTGATCCCATAGTGCACCCTTGGCCATACTTCTTGGTTTCACCCTATTCTCTGCCCAGTGGTAAACCAAGTCCCGCATGATGCAACCCTGTCCCCAACCATGGTACAATCCCAACGCACATCCACTGAGCCGCTGTCCCACGGCAGGAGGCATTATGACGGTCCAGGACCTGAATGACTACCGTGCGGAGCTGATTGAGCACCCGATGAGCATCAGCCTTGGGGACTCGACCCTGTATGTGCCCAGTGCCCCACTCAGCGGGCCGGTGCTGGTTCTCATCTTGAACATCCTCAAAGGTGAGGTATCTCTCTCTCTAGCCCTGCTAAGGAGCCGGGACATAGAGTGTCCTTCCTGGTACTCTGTATTTGCTGGGTCTCTTTGCCCTCTGTCTTTCCATCAGTGAACTGATAGAGTATCCACCCTGCCTCATGGCTGTGGCCTCCTGGAGCAGTGCTGAGTGCCAGGGCTCCCCATGGGGGGGTGGGAGGGGGTGACAGTAGCTGGAAGAGGAAAAACGTTCAGGAAGAAGACGAGTGTGGCAGAGGCCGCACCCAGAGTGTATTTCTGGCTAATCTAAGTGGTCTTCAAGAAACCTATAGACCTTGGGACCTCCGAAATGTACCTGTCATGTCCATGATGGTATGCCCTTGTCTTGACCACATCCTTCTCAAATGGCCACGGCTGTTGGTTATTATGTATTTCTTTTCCTAAGGCAGAGTGTGGGGGAACATGGCTCAGAGATCTATTAACCCCTTGAGCCCCTCCAGGCCCTAATTGCCTGCCAATGTGTGCTTGGATACCACTCAGGATACAACTTCTCTCCGAAGAGTGTGGCAACCCCTGAAGAGAAGGCGCTGACGTATCACCGTATCGTGGAGGCCTTCCGGTTTGCCTACGCCAAGAGGACCATGCTTGGTGACCCAAAGTTTGTCGATGTGTCTCAGGTAAGGGGCTATCCCACAGTGGGTGAGAGATCTGCCAAAGGGGCGCTGGGTGAGCTCGGAAAGCCCACCCCCCCCAGCCTTACGCGTGCTTTCTGAACCCATGAATACAACTAAGTTTGATTTCAGGGTAGACTTGTTACTCTCTACCCTGACCTCCATTTTGTGGGGCTCATAGTGTGAGGGAAACGGAGGAAAACAGACTTGAGAATGGATAATTGGTGTGTCGTTATCACCCCCCAAGCCCTCCACTCAAGACCTAGGATCTTGTTTCAGATCCTTTCCCCATGCTTGGGCCCTTGGCCTAGAAGATTCTAGAGTGCTCAGTGCAGAAGGGAGGAATGGATGGAGAGGTTGCCTCCCTCAGGAATGATGAGGGGTATGGGGAAGGGTTAAAACTAGGTGGGCAAAGAGCCTCACTCTGTAGTCCAAAATGGCTTCAAGTTCAAGGCAACCCTGTTACCTCAGCCTCCTAGTACCGGGGTCACAGGCATGAGCCACCAAGCCTAGCCCCAGTTTCATTTTGCAAAACTGTACCCACAGACAAACCCACCTAAAACATCAGTGTGCACCTGTGTGCTTTTCCTGGAGCCCCTACTTGAGTGTGAGCATTTTGCTATAAGTCCTTCCTTTCTCTTTACCACGTCGTTTACTATCCCCATCCTCGTTTCCCTGAACGGGTCACCAACGCCATAGTCCAGGCTGTATTTCCTAAGAGCAATGACTTCACCCATTGAGTGAGAAGCCCAGCATTAAGGTCACATGACTCATTATCTGCCAGTGGTGGAACCCCGACCCCAGGGTCTCAGTGTCTTTTAGGTGCATTATGCACCAAATCACACCTTACACTTTGCCATGGGGTAGACCATTTTGTCGCTGCGACAAAACCTGAATTCACAGAGAGCTCCACCTGCCTCTGCCTTCTGAGTGCTGGAATTCAAAGCATGTGCCACCATGGCCCCGAGAGGCCATAAGATTTATCTGATGCCGGTGAGAGCGTGGAGGGGTCTGAAGAGAAAAGAGAAGATTTGAGACTGCTCGGACAAGAATGTTTTAGGGCCATGGGGGAGGGGGACAGGGTGTCTTGCATGGTGAGGGAGGGAGGAAGGAATCTTGTTAATGTATGACTTAGATGATACGGTGGAGGTGGAGGAGGAGGAGGGGTGCAGTTAGTTAAGATGAACCATTCTACCAGTAGGCCTGGGGTGTTCCAGAGTCTGTTAGCCTGGGGTCTGTAAATTGTCACTGGGAGAGTGGGGACCTGGGGAGTACCTCAGAGTTACAGACTCACAGGCAGGTGGGGTGTCTGCCTTGCCCTGTAGCCACAGGGATCCCAGAGTCAGCTAGTGGGTGGAGCTAGGAAGAACCGCAGGACAACCTTTACTGAATGTGGTCTGGGATTTAGCAGCTCATTCCTGGAGCCAGGATACCTGGGGAGCCTGTAACAGATGTACAGACAGACTCTTAATAGGGGATTTGTCAACAGCTGTGAAGCTCTGAAGACAGGGAAAGGCTGCTACAGGGGAATGGCCTAACTGGCCTTTAGCCTAAACCTGACTGGTCCCAGGGTCCCTTTCTTCCTGGCTGCCCCTTCGTTTCCTCTTCCTCCCCATCTTCTTAGCCATCGTGTGCCCACGCTGTGTTTGTGTCTTTGTTTGCCTGTAAATTTCACACATGAACCTGTGCGCATGGGCCATCCTCCCAAGCCATGTTCTTCTGTGTATGGGGCGGAAGAGGAAACGAAGGGGCAGCCAGATACAAAAGGAACCTGGGACCAGTCAGGTTTAGGCTAAAGGCCAGTT
>CABHPH010142915.1:0-13651 GCA_902168325.1 Peromyscus nudipes
AAAGAAACCAAAACTGGCTTATTATACTCTTCAAAGTATTGTGGTCAAGAAACCCAAGAAAAGCTGAGGAAATGCTCAAGATTAAAGAAAACTAAGAGGCATGACCACTGAATTAACACATGATCCTGGATCAGACACTCGACTTTGAGTGAGGAACAGCAGCCTCTACATACAGTGCTGTTGAGGTAGCTGAGACGCTCTGGATGCAGCCCGAATTAGACTGTCCTGTTGCATCACTTCCAATACTCCAGGTTTGACAACTATCTTCTCATTACAAATAAAAGTGTCCTGTGTCTTAGCAAATACACTGTCAAGTGTTTAGAGATGGAGACAAAAGCACCTCTGACTTACTATCATGCGGTTCATTAAAAAACAAAAAACAAAAAAACAACAACAACAACAAAAAAACCCGCATGAACCTATGTTCAGGATACATAGCAGTCCTTCCCAAGTAATGCCCTAGAATATTTTATGAGTTTGAAGTTTAAGGAGTAAGTATCATCACAAATAAAGGGAAAAGTAAGATTCTAAGCAGGACATCAAATGTCAGAGAGTTCAGTATCCATCAATTTAGAACTGGAGCGTCACTTTTTTTTTCTTCCCTATTGAAATCACTGGAACCACAGAAGGACAACCAGGTGCAATAGAAAAAGGAATCCAAAAAAAAAAAAAAAAAAAAAAAAAAAACCATAAAGATACTTAAAAGATGCAAACTGCATTCAAAATACAAAACAACTTTACTCTGAAAGGAGGTCAGGGCTAGGGAGAGACTACTGGATTCCAGAACATGCCAGGGTTTTCCTTGGCATTAAACAAATAGTATTTTTAAGGGTAAGAGGAAGGTTCAGCAGTCATATAAAATACCCAAACTTTTATAATAAAAACAAATAGGAAATTCAGACTATTATAATAGTGTATGTCACAAACAGTTACAAGTTATCCATTTCTTTTTCATTCAGCTGAAATATTACTATCCTATTTTTACAAATAATACCAATTATTTATGTAAAGTTTGTTTAATATCAAGATTACTACATATAATTATTAACTTATATTATAAATAATTAAAATGTTGGATTTCTTATAAGAAAATTTTAATTGACATTTTAGAAAGAAATCAGATTATATCTATAATTATGGAAATATTTTTAGCATCACTAAAAAAAAATCTACCTCTGAATGAAGGTCTTGTAGGCATAAACTGTTGCAGTAAGCTTTTCAAATGCCCATAAAATATTTGGAATGTAAAGGGTTCAATGCTGACTAGTTATTAAATATTATAAACCAATAAATAATTCACATAAATGTAGCACATTAAGAACGAAATCTAATCTCACTTATGAAAACAAATATAAAAATCATAAAACAAAAAACCACTACAAAGAGTGAACTCCACAGCACCCAAGCCAGAAGGGACTTGCTCTGGAAGCCAATGACTTTTTAATTGAGCAAACTGCCATCACACTCATAGAACAAATTAGAGAAACCACATAATGTTAATAGATATCTGAAAGAAATGCAGTACATACTGCAAAATGAAAAGTACTAAAAAGAATTTTCTCAACACTATTAAAAAATCTACATAAAATAATATACTATAATATTTAGTATCTTTAAGCAATTTCATTAAATATCTGAAATAAGAAGGCAATGGTGTCACTGTTGGCATGTGATTGCTACAGAAGTTTTGAACAAAGCAAACAGATATATGGTCTAAATACTAACTGTACTAAACAGATTTTGTTTTGTTTTGTTGGTTTTTCAAGACAGGGTTCCTCTGTGTAGCTTTGGAGCCTGTCCTGGAACTCATTCTGTAGCCCAGGCTGGCCTCAAACTCACAGGGATTCGCCTGCCTCTGCCTCCCGAGTGCTGGGATTAAAGGCGTGCGCTACCACCGCCCGGCAATTTTTATTTTTAATTAGGACATATTTACTATCTACAATAAATTATATAAACGATTAGCAGTAATAAAAAGAGAAAGTAAACTTGCCACTCACACATACAAATCAAAAGTTGTCTTAAATACTAGTTTTAAACAGGTAAAAGAAAAACAACAGGTCATGGCTACTGGTTACTGTGGACCTGGCAGATTCTAAAATCACCTGGTGATGGGCCTTGGGCATATCTGTGGGGGATTGTCTCGACTATGTCAATTGATGGGGAAAGACACCTCTTACTTGCAGGTTAGGGCCTAGGCTACGTGTGTGGACACAGTGACTGAGCACAGGTCTGCACTTGCTGCTCTCTTCTTCTGGTGGATTCAACTCCCGATGCCTGAATTTCCCTCCCCATCCTGATGGACCGTAACATGGAACTGTGAGCTAAAGGAATCCTTCTCCCCTAAGTTGCACTGTTAGAGTATTTTATCCCAGCAACAAAAGAAGAAACTAAGACAGGTGTCATTACAAATAAAAGAACAGAGGCTGGCAAGATGGCTCAGTGGGTAAGCACTTGCTGTGCCAGCCTCATGACCCGAGTTCAACACCCAGAACTCACGGTGGAAGGAAAGAGCAAACTCCTGAACACTGTCTTCTGACTACCACACATGTACTGTGGTACACACATATCTGCTCTCACCTACACACACCACACACACACACACACACACACACACACACACACACACACACACGGGGAGGGGGAGCGCACTAAGCCAGAGACAGGAGAGTAATAAAATCTTAAACCATAAATGAACAATCACAAAATGGTAGAAAATCTTATGTGTTGAGTGGCTCAAAGAACACACAGAGGTAACACCCCATTGAAAAGAGTAAGACTTAAAAACTTCAAAATAAGCAAAACAATGGACAATAAACACTAAACACACTCAACATCCTTAGCTGTGAAATAAATGCAAGTTGAAACAATACAATCATTTTATCTCTACTGAAATTGTTACTTGAAAAGACTGGCATTAGAAATGTTGGCAAAAATAGAACAAATTCATTGTAGGTTGGGTGTATGGCAGTAGAAGTACTTTGCAAAGCTTTGTCATACCTATAACGTTAAACACGGTGTAGCCAGCAATTCTATCCTCAGTGTTTATCAATGACAGTGAAACAGACTTTAAGAAGAGCTGGAACATAACTGCCATGAAAGCCTGTGTCTTACAGCCAGCACTTAGAAGCACACTACAGACATTTGACAGGAATCTGACTTAAAAACCAAACACTACTCAGCCACGAAAAGGAGTAAATTAACAGCATATGCAAGAACCAATCACTGCTTGATGGTCATGGCGAGATATAAGATAGCTATACAAAAAACAACACACAGAGTTCTATACACTACCAATAACTACTCCTAACTGAAATCAAGAAAATAAATCTCATTCACAATGGCAGCCAACAAAATAAAATATCTAGATCCAAATGCAACAAAGAAACAAAAAATAAAAGCCGTGAAAACATTACTGAGGGAAACTAAAAATCGACATGAATGAAACACAGCTCATGTTCATGTAACAGGATCTGGTGTGGTTAACATGGCAATGTTTACTGTTTAGCCAACATATTCCACACGTTCCTACCAAATCACAACTTGTATTTATTTATTTTTATTTTGTGTATAAGGGTGTTTTGCCTGCCTGTAAAGTATGTGCACAGTTGCATGAAGTGCCCAAGAAGGTCAGAAGAGGGCAACAGATCCCCTGGAACTGGAGTTACAAGCAGGTGTGAGTCAATAGGGTTTCATGTATTCCAGGCTGGCCTGGACTTTACTAGGTAGACCAGGATGACCTCTAACTCCTGATTCCCCTGCCTCCACATCCTGAGTGCTGGGACTATAGGCATGCACCACTATGTCCAGTTTATGTGATGCTAGGAATTGAACCCAGTGCCTTGTGCATGCTAAGTATTCTACCTATTGAGCCACATCCCCAAGCACAGCTAGTAGTTCTGCAAATATTAAGTGATCTAACATTCATGGAAACACACACACACACACACACACACACACACACACACAGGAGTAAAACAAGTTTTTTTAAGTTGGAATAATCATGCTTGTGAATATCACATTTTACTACACAGCTATGTAATCAAGATAGTGTGGTCCTGGCATGAGGGTAGACATTGTCAACAAGAATGCCAGGACACTTCAAGAGGAAAAGAAGCATCTTTTCAACAGGGGTGTTAGGACAAAGGCACATCACCATCCAAAAGAATGAATGTGGAATTCTACACATATCACACCCACAGGCTAACTGAAAGTGAATCACAGACATAAAACCTAAACCCAAAAAACTATCAGAAAGAAAACTAACCCATGGCCTTGGTGGGGATACTGTCTGCTTACTGTGCCATCAAAACCACAAGTGACAAAGAACCAGGAAATTAGACATACTTGGGGAGAAAACTAAACCTGACTGGAATATGCACAGACTTTTCTTGGCCTAAACTCTATTTATTCAGCATGTACATTTTTCTTAACATTATAATAGAGATTGATTTAAAATATGCAGGAAGAAGTAAGTGTAGAGGTTTTATGTACATACTACGTCATTTCATTGAAGGCACCCTGCATTTTGATATCTGAGGGGAATTCTAGAACCAATCCCCAGAGTTTATATTCAAAAAGTTTAGTGTGAGCCTGGGACAGAGGCAAGAAAGTCACAAGAGAGGTGGCCACTAATGGATGTGAGGTTTGTTGTGTAGATGTGTAAAAGTTCTAAAAAGAGATTATGGGATAACTGTGCATCTCTGTGAGCATAACATACCACCAAACTGTAGACTTTAAACATGAGCAATTTATTATCTCTAAATCTGTCATAATCACATTATAAGAGAAAATTATACTGAGCAAAAAAACTAGATGCAAAGGAGTATGCTGAGAATCCATATGTGAGCTCTTCAAAAGCAAATGCATCTGCAGAAACAGGAGTCAGGGAGCATTTGGCTGGAAGGAGAGAGATAAGGGGAAGAGAGGGTACTCTCAGGTGATGTACTAAATGAATATCTATGTATATCTGCCAAAACTCACCAATCTCTATGTTTAAGATTTATACATTTTACTGTGTGTAAGTTATATTTCAACAAAAGTTGAACATTAAGAAAAATCCACAAGTAAGGTATGGTGGTTTAAAAGAAAATGGCCCCCAAAGGAAGTGATACTATTAGGAGGTGTGGCTTTGTTGAGTGGGTGTGGCCTTGTTGAAAGAAATGTGTCACTGTGGAGGTGGGCTTTGAAGTCTCAGATATACTCAAGCCACACCCAGTGTCTCAGTTCACTTCCTGTTGCCTGCAAGTCAAGATGTAGGATGCTACTTTTCCAGCACCATGCTCCCCACCATGATGATAATGGACTAAACCTCTTAAAATGTAAGCCACCCCAATTAAATGTTTTCTTTTATAAGAGTTGCTGTGGTGATGGTGTCTCTTCACAGCAATAGAAACCCTAACTAAGACTTGAGGTTTATATACAGTGACTCTCTTGGCTTACGGCGAATTTCAGTATTTAAGGACAGGGGCCATCGTGTATAGGTCTGTAAGCTTTCCCCCATCCCCACACAATCACCCAGGTTTGCTGACTTGTTAAAACTTGAGTCTCAGAATATTGTCACACAGCTGTGACTTAGGACACAGTAAAAGCATCAAAGATAAAAGGTGCAGGGAACCAAGTCCGGAGGAGGAAACCTGACGTGCTCCAAACCTGAGTCTGCCCTGCGTACACACGTAGTTCTTCTAGCACCAAATTTCAACAGCACGTGTGACATGCCATTGACTGAGAAACTCATCTCACATTCAGTGCCAGGATTTCCACTGGGTGCTCAACACACACACACACACACACACACACACACACACACACACTAAGGAGTCAGGTTCCTGAAGGAAGCAAACATAAACACACAATAGACTTTAAATGGCAGTAAGTCATTCTCATTCAAAAACTTCAAGTGCCCAGTAACAGCCAAGGACAGACCCACAAGCAAGGCCTTTGAGGTTAGAATCTCAGCCTAGCTAGAGCAAAGCATTTCTCCACAGATGAAGTATTTGCAATGTATTCTCCAAGCTTCAAAACACAATTACCACCACAATAATGGTATGGGAAGAGAAAAAAAATTTTTTTAAATGCTAGTAACTAGTATTTGTGGAAGTTTTCTAGGATTTCTTTGCAGTAGATTTAAAACTGTGCTAGAATAAACAGGAAAGAAATAATTATAATAGTGAGGAATTTTTATCCCTAACAGAAAAAATTAAATAATAAATTATCTAGAAATAACTTCAATAAAAATCATGAATGCTTATCATAAAGAAAAATATGAAAGTTATATTGATATGAAATATTTGAAACGAGCTTCATGCCATGCTACAAAATGCACGTATCAGGCAGAAGATGTCAATTCATTCTAGGTGTTGGTGAGTTGTGGAGGATTTCTGATGCTGTCGGCCCAATGGCCTCCTCCTCCCCGCTTCTCTCAGGAGAGTCTTCTCTCAGATGGACCATCTCAATGGGTTCAGGCACACAAAAGACCTGTATCACAGTTCAGGTGTAACTGACTGCCACCTACAGGTCCACCTCCCTGGAGACCATGGCCATCAAAACAAGTCTTGTCTGTACCTCAGTGATAAGCACCTGACTCATCAGATCAATGAGATAAAACAGTAAGAAAAATACCTTATGCTGTTTGCTGAACTGGGTGGTAGGGGAGTATTTCTGCTGCCTAGGGCCATCTTTCTTACACATCGCTCAGAGAATCCAGGGTAAAGACAAAAACACAAACAAGATGATCCGAGGAAACAGTCTCAATAGTGTAAGTCACGTCCCCTGGATGGAACCATGCCTGGAGCTACCAGGACACCTCTAGCTCCAGAATCCTCCATGACAGAGCAGAATCCTTTTCCTTTTCTTCTCTTCCACACTCATTTTGGATTAAGCTATAGGGTCTTGCCTCTTATGATCAAGTTTTAACTAATATATCATTAAAATAATAAACTTCTAAACAAATGAAACAAGTTAATAAATAAGATATGAAACAAGATCAATGACCTTAAATGGAATTATCATGTCTATGAAATTGAGATAATAACCTAATAAATACAATTAGTAAAGAATAAATTATTCAACAATTACCAGGACTCTCAGCTCAGATTCCCTAAGTGTAACTTCCCAAAACCAGCCCCACTGAAGGAGGAAAAAAAGACATGAACACATACCTAGATTTCTTTCCAGCCATTGATGCCCTTCAATCAGTTGGTCAATTAAGGCAAAATAATGTGCTGTGGCTTCATCAGGCATAACCCAGCCACCTGTCACAATCTCGAGCTGACCACTCTGCAGTAAACTGGGGGGAAAATAAAGAGAGGTTAAGGTAACAAAGTTCCAAGGAGAAACTGAAATCCATAAATATCTAAGATCAATCTTTACAAACGGCCCGTACTTAACTGCGGGGGTGGGGGGTGGGATGGGGGGGGGAGGGCATTTCTTTTTAAACAGGTAGTTGAACTTCCACTCCATCCCCCAGGGACGAAGCACCCATGGTAAAGGATCTTGGGTGACCCTTATTTTCCCACACACATTTTCCACTAAGGTATGATCGAAAGGCTCCTGATGTCAGGAGCTATGGGGAACAAAGTGTTCTACTCAGGCCATATGCCTGGTGGTTCCTGGAGGGCCGTCACTTCAAGGACAGTGTCTGCTTCAATACCAGTATCAGAAAGATGTATTTACCTCTGTTCCCAGGACTCTGCTAAGTTAATTAAGCACCCTCCTCAGCAAACACAGAACTAAGCACTGAGCTTCAGTTTGAGCTCTTTGTAGGACTGGCTGGAAGCTAGACCACTACTGCCATGTGTTTGTTGGGTATTCCTCTGCAATAATGCCATGCAAGATGATGATTGCTAACTGTTCATTATTAACACCACTGTCTCTTCTTCTGTTTCTTCAATATCACAGCCTGTCCACATGAGAGGTATGGAAGTTCAGAGAGTCAGGAAGCTTTTATAAGTATTCATCAAGACATGACCAAAAAAGGATGCATTTCTTTAAGAACACAATTAAGTTCGAGACTGCTGTACCCTCCGTCTTGTGGACAATGGGCTTTTACTCAGGTAATGCTTTTGTATTACCCCTTATATCTAACTTTGCCCCACTCCAGAGGCTGTGTGGATCGGACCATTGGACCTCAAAGCCCGAGGGTGGTAACCTAAGACGTAAGCATGGACTGGAGTTTAATCCCTGCCCATCAAATGTGGACATGCTTTCAATTTCATTATTTCACTATCCTAATAAACACACATTTTGGAAATTTTCAGATATAATTGCTTAGAAACAAATTATTTTCTGGGCTTGATTAGACAGAGACTTCAAGTTGTAAGAACTAAAATGAAACGAAAGAAAAAAATTATTCCAAAGATGGAGCTTTTCCTTTTCAATTTATAGCAGTTTTATTTTGCTAAAAAAGAAGTCCTATCCTACAGGCCTGAATGGTCTCCAGGGACAGTCAAGCAAGGAAAGCCTTGTATATTATGCACAGCAGGGTGATTTCTCCAGCTGCATTTGTTAGTAACACACCACCTCCTTGGGAAGCCTTGGGTGCTGATGGTACTCTGAGTTCTTATCTGTACACAATGGTTACTATAAAGACAGCCTCTTTCCTACTAAAACATTATCAAGTAATTTCATACTGCTTCTCTTCATCGACCTGGATGGTTCTAGCTACCTTGGTGTCTTGACCCAAATATAACATACCCAGAAGTGTCCAGGAGTGCTTAAGAAATTCAGCGCTCCCCTCTACCTCCTCACTATATGACAACACAGCCTTTATCACAAACCAAAACTACTTTTTCATTCATGTTTGCCATCTGCCCCTCCCTCCCACCCTCCAATAGAATGCAAGCATCAACAGGGATTAGCATGTGCAGTTACATGCTCAACACTGAGAAGCCTGACTATGAAGAAACAGTTCATGAGACTATCCATTTAATATTAGTAATCAGCAAGTAGTTTAAATTAGGTCAGGCTCACATACAAAATAAATCAATAAGGATAAAGTAGGGTTTAATGGAGTTTCAATAATGTAGACATTGGTAGAAAATATGAAGAGGAGGAAATAAGGTTCATAAAAACGTATCTGTGAGAAATCGGGATATTATTGGCCAAAAGAAAAAAAAATGAATACTGATAATACTGCAAAGATGATTCAGCGGTCCCAGGTGCAGGTGTTTAATAGAGTGATGCTAATAAACATTAGGAGTGAGGAAGGAGAAGTCACGTATGAACATAATTCAGTCGGGGCCAGTCCATGACAGCAGTGTTTCCAATGGTGGCGGACTGCAATGGCGAGTCATGTCAGGGAAAGTCTCCTGGATAGAAATCAGCTTCACAGACTGAAAGGAAATAAGGATGGACAGGAAGTCTTTAAAAAGAAAACCAAATGGAGTGGCAAAGGTCAGGTAGGAAGATGTAGAAGAAACAGAAGTGACAAGAAACGTTAAAGATAAATCTGTGAAAAACATCTAGAAATGAGTCAAGAAGCAAACCTGCCTATAGTTCGTAAAAAGTATTAAAGTCACTGTAACTATGACGGAATAGACACAAAGTGGGTCAGACGATAAAGCTGAGAAGTGGGTTGTTCAAATACTGGCATTAATATAGGCATCCAAGTGATTGGAAAAAAGATCACAGGAGAAAGCTAAGACCATGCCACGGAAACCAGGAACTTCCTATAAAACAGTGTGCTCATGCAGGCCTTTAAGAAAACCTGCCTAAGCAGGCCAAAACCAGAACAAGAGCAGGCCAGAGGAAGAGTAGTTTTAGTTTATCTTAGCACAGTTTATTCAGACAAGACAAAACACTAAGTACAAGAAAATAGTATGAATCTTAAATATGCAGCCACGGCCTAAGTGCCAGGGACAGGATTAATCACGTTAGCGCATTCACCTATTCTGTGGCAGCATCTGTTTTCCTACTTTGTGATCCTTTGAACCATCCACAAGAATAGGAAGAACCAGGTTATAAAGCCAAGTTTCTCACAGTCAGGAAGGTTGGTCTGACATACTTACTTACTGAAGTAGACAAAATAACCTGCCATGCAGCCATTCCTTCACCCATTCACCATTATCAACAAGAACAAAAGTACAAGACAACGAGTCTACAAAAGTATCACACTTAAAATCCCTACTGTGTGTAGTCACCGGAAGTTAATGAGACAGATTGTAACTGTCCTTTCTAGACCTTAATATTAAAAAGAAAAATAATGGGAACTACCTCTATCTACAGAAACATTTACGAAAAAATACAGACATTTCTGTGTACTCAGTGTTCAGCAGCATCCATGAAGCATTTCTGTACAAAGCAGAGGCAACCAATCAGACAACGAGTGTCTGCCACGTGAAGTCTACCCTTAGTCTCCACTGAAAGGCTTTCTGCTTCCTGTTAGACTGTCCAATGAACATGTCATCATCGTAACTAATAAACATGAGATCTACATACATACGTACATAAGGGGAGAATACACGTCTAGCAAGTTCAAAAGCCCAGCAGCTAGCCCCTACTTTCAAAATCACCAAGGCTCACACTGCTTTTCACAAGTGTCTAGCTGCCTGGTAGAAGACATTAACCATAGCTCTACGTTTCTACTTCAATGCTAGGGGATTTCATATGAAACACTTAAAGAAATTACTGATCAAAAATAAGCTGAGCGCGTCTGTCACCGCTCATTTTGCCCAAGACACAGATTTTACACTTAAGAATTTACTGCAATGCTCAAGAAGCTGTAAATCATTTTTAGTGAGTGTCATGTCTTCCTCCATGTAGACTCATCAGACAGACATTTGCAATTTGGTCACACACAGAAGGATACACTCAAAGAGCTTTTCTCCCTAATGGGGAAATTGTTACAGACAACTTAGTAGCAAACAATGCATCATTTAGCAAGCTTCAAAGAATCACAAATTAATTTCACATGAGAAAATGAGATGAATTTGTAATTATGCATGGGGGAAATATGAAATAATGTAAGATGACATACTAGGTTTCATTCTTAAATACAAAATTAGTTACATGGAAAAGTAAAAAAAGATGGTGTCTCCCAAAGAATCAATTGATGCCCTGAAGACATTTGCTAATCAGATCAACTGATGCAAACTTGTTCTGTGTGCAGTATCCAGTGGGAGAATGAGGAAGACTTGTTTTAAACCCCCATATGATAACCCTGGATCCTTGGATTTTCTAATGTTCTGGATGCCAGACTTCAGAGATAGATATAACATCTTCATTATTCCTTATTTCATATCAGTTTATTCCCTCCCCCGGCTTGTTATCCATGTCGTACCAGCCTAAAACATCTTCTCTCCTACCACTGGTCTAACTAGCTCTTATGAAGTCACTATTAGCCATCACATCCCACCCAAACTTCAACAAACTCTCAAAAACTTCAAAAAAAAAGCTTCTCAAAAACAAACTTCCTCAAACTGTCTTTCCTAACATTTATAACTTAAACTAATCATACATTTGCATGTTTACTGTCTTCTCCAAAAGAGCACAAGCTGCAGGAGGGCAGGAAGTCCATCTGTTGAACATTTATCTCTTAGGAGTTCCTATCAGTATAAAAATGTAAGAAAGGGGTACCCATAACACTTGAGGGAAAAAAAGAACCAGTTGTCAGAGATTTCAGAAATAACTGATCTCTACAAAAGAAAAAGAAATGTGACCTCATTCAGAAGGACATACAAACTGAAGGGAAAATGGCTTGCCACGTCTCACTTATCAGGTTACAAAGGTCAGAAGGTTGCACAACATTCTATGAAGCCGAGGGTGTGTGCAAACAGGTATTCACACATGGTAACACCAGGACTTATCCAGCCGTAGCCTGCATATGTATCCAGGGCCACTCAGAAAAGTCAGAAAGTATTAACACAAAGATAAAGGATATGCTCTGCATTAGCAAGGGACAAGAAATAAACTACGGGGTCACCAATTGGCAGTAGCTAAGTCCCTTTCATAAAAGACTTTCTAAAAGTTCTTCAAAATGTGCATTTTAAGGCTGGGCATAGTGGCACACTCCTTTGATCCCAGCACTGGGAGCAGAGTCCAGAGGATCTCATGAGTTCAAGGCCAGCCTGGTCTACAAAGCAAGTTCCAGAACAGCCAGGACTATACAGAGAAACCCTGTCTCAAAAAAAAAAACAAAATAAAAATGTGTATTTCATTAATTCATCTTTGCCAAGTAGTCACCTATTGTTTTTTTTAAATCCACCATCTTGTTGACAAACATCTGAACTATTTCCGGTCCGCTATGAAAATGTAAGCACAAATCTTTTTGTGAGCATGATATCATTTCTCTCAGGTCAATTTCTAGATCCGCTCCTCACACACAGCATATATGTTCATTTGGAAAACTCTTCAGAAGTCACTCACTTTAAGTTCCTACCAGAAAGCCACTGAATACTCCGGCTGCAGCACATTCTCCCTGACCTCTGCAGCCATCCACCTTTTACAGTGTAATAGCCTAGAATAGTCACTCCCGGCCACCTCTACAATCTCCTCCCCCTGACCAATCTCCAGGTGTTTGAGGTGCCGTGTTCTTGCTAATCCTTGGCTTTTAATCATAGCGTTCTCCTCAGAAGCTAGAACTCCTTCCCCACCCTCTCACGCTCTCTTCTTGACTGGCCAGCTTTAGTCACCCTCTGGATTTCATCCTGAATACCACATGCTTCCAAACTCTATTGGAAACAACAGTTTCTTACAATAGCGTGTTTCACTGTGCCTTGTCTGTCTGCTGAGGGCTTACCTTGGATCTCAGCACAGTAAACATTTGCTGGATGAATAACACAGTAAATAGGGGAAAGGCTTCTGAGATGAGGTAATATTCTACCTGAGGCACGGGAGAGATTAGGTATGAAATTACTCAAGGCATAAAACAACAATGTTTGTATGAGGACATCAGTGGCTCGGTGTGCCAGCACTCTGAGGCCATGCCAGCCTGAGAGTTACTGAGGCATGCCTAAGGGCAGAACTTCAGCTGGGAGGCGATCAATCGGGGACAAAGGCAGACACCTGGGAGAAGGCTGCCCAGGAACTCAATGTCAAAGACAGGTTGCCCTTTCTGACCTTGAGCGTCACTGGAGCACCTTAGAGCATGCAAGTAGCATGGCGAGAAGACTGTTGGTGCCACAGAGGCACTCAGAAGTGGCAGGGCTGGCAACAGGAAGCCACTGGGGGATGGGGATGGGACGTCTCAGGCCAAGGATGCTGACGAGGCAGAACCGACAAGGATTTCGACCTAACTGGCCACGGCCCAAAGGCAGGTTGAAAAACAAAGAGTCACAAAGGTCAAGAGCACTGAGTTTGAGGCCAACAGCGGCACTCTGGTCCTTTCTCCACGCCTAGTAGGTAGGATAACAAAGAGCCTCACCAGGGCAAGTTAGAGGGCTCCGAGGCTTTAACATGCCTGGCACATAGCACACATTCAATAGGTTTTGAATCCTACCAGATCAATAACCAGGGAAGGTGAAGGAAGTCAAGGTTGGGCTTTAGACCTGGAAGTACTTCAAATGCTGGGCAACACCACCCTAGAGGCAGAGGCGGGCAGATCTCTGTGAGCTCAAGGCCAGCCTGGTCTCACAGCGAGTTCCAGGACAGCCAGGGCTACATAGAGAGACCCTGTCTCAAAACAAACACACACACACACACACACACACACACACAC